>LR756422.1:270793-298428 GCA_902729485.2 Mus minutoides | reverse complement strand
AAAAAAAAAAAAAAAAACAGAAGAGAGGAAGGCACAGATGATAGGAGAGACATAGTGATGACAGACAGAGGTGGAGTAAGGTTCCCGTGGAGCTAATGTCATGATGCCCACCCAGACAGCAAGTATATCCCATGAGCCAGGTGCTGCGCAGGTGCAAGAAGTCCAGACAGGCACAGTTAAAGATGAAAACAGAGGAGAGAGAATGGAAGAGCATCCCGCTGGGTGAGACCATGCCCGAAGCCTGTGTTTTCTCCCCAGGCTTGCCCTATGAGAAACACCAGAGGAACTTCTTCAAGCAGATGGGGAATGCATAGCATTCAGATGGAAGTGTATGTGTATAAAGGAAAGAGCTGGAAATGTCAGTGTGTGTTTGTAAGAAAACAGAAAATGCTATTTTTATTCTGTTTAATAGTTTTACAAAATAACTAAAGCACAAAGAGTAATACTGTACTATAGAGTTTATAGTAAAAATAAAATATAACAAAATATAACAGAAGACCGAAGGGTTTACTGAATCATGTCTCTGATCCTATATACAAAGTGATATCCTTATCATTTGAGAATAGATTGTGGAACGCCCCCAAAACAATACGGGCTATTGCTAGTATTCTTGATTACCTACTACAACTCCATGTTAAGACCTTGCTGAAGACACCATGTGCACTGGCTATAGAACTTGGAGAAATCAAGTCGGTGCTGACCCAGAAAGCTTTCTCCTTAGTTTCATAATACAGGAAGGTGCTATGTGGGCTGCTTAATTGGGGAGGGGGTGTGTCATCAACAATCTTACCCAGCTGTGAACTTTGTGAACTGCAATAAGAGCTAGTGTAAGCATGAGAAGCCTACTGATGCAGCCACTTTCTCCTCGGATTTAAGGTCCATTCCACAAGCACAAGCCAGGTAAAAAACCTTAGCAAGAATCCATGCCTGGGAGGCCTACAGGCCCTGGGAGTAAGTAAACCACGACTTTATTCTGGTAAATGGACCTGGTACAGAACTGCCCTCTCTCTACTGTTTATGTCTCTACTCACAGGTTAGTGGGGCCTCCAGACAGAGGCTGTTGTTAATGCAGAAAGTCCCAGTGAGTCAACATACAGAGAAAAGCTGCCAGTGAAATACTCAGCCACAAACGGAGGTCTCCATCACATCCTTCCCCAGAGCTTAGGAACCACTGTGGAAGAGTGGGCAGGAAGACTGCAAGACCACAACAATGTCTCCTGGACACAACAGACTGCAGTTCTCATGAATTCACAGTAGCTGTGGTTGCCTGCATAAGATCTACCCAATCCAGTCAATATTATTGCTGTGTGTGTGTGTGTGTGTGTGTGTGTTGGGGTGTTCAGAAGCCTCTAACCCTGATGAGTTATGGACAGTAAGTAACAGTGATGAGTTCTGGAGAAGGGAAAGTCAGTTTTCTTTAAGGGTGTTGTTCCTGGTAAACTACATTCTAGTGGCTGCCCCAAACCCTAACACAAATTAGAGGTGAAAGAAAGGAAGAGGATATGACGTTTGGAGGGTAGGAGGGTGGGAGAATCTGGGAGCAGTCAAGAGGAGGATTGGGGTGGGAGATGATCAAAACTGTGTGGCATTCTCAAAGAATTAATAAAATATTTAAAAAGAAAAGAGACTGTGGATTGAGGATAAAGCTCAGTAACAGAGTGATTTCCTATAGCACGTGAGAGGCTGTCAGTTCACCCCCTGAGTTTCACTAATAAGTTAAATAAAGAATATATAAGCCCAAGTTCAGTGGAGTTCGTCAACACATCTAGCAGACATACCCAAAAGAGAGACCCACAGAATGGCTTATGATATCCTTTAGTCAAGAACTCTGTAAACTTAATATTTACCAAGTTTAACTAATCACAGAACTCACTTCTGAAATTGTACTTACTAATATCGTACAGAGTGAGTGTGGCCAATGCACTGTAGAAAATGCTATTAGCTCTGAGGCATGCAAACATTTAATAATATTTTAGTCAGATCAGCACAGATAAGCTTAACTTTAAACACATGCACTTGCGTGTAAACTAAATTAGATAAATTAGTAGTTCTATGCTTTGAGAGAAAAAAACCTACAAGTTTGGAAATTAAGCAGATCTGCCTTTAAAGTGTGACTTAGCAACATTCACTAGATATTTAATCTTGGACTAATTACTTAAATGAGTATTAAATTATATATAATATGCTTAAAAGACTTGTAGTCACTTGATACTTATGTAGATACATAATAAATATTAGATTATGAGAAGAAGAGGGAAAGAGAAACAGCACATTCCTTATATATTTTGAAATTACCCAGAGGTTAAGAGCGCTTATTGCAGAGGACCCACGTTCCCTTTCCAGAACCCACATGGTGGTTTACAACCATCTGTAACTCCAGTTCCAGGAGATTCAGTGCCCTCTTCTGACCTCTGTGGGCATCAGGCATGCACGTGGTGCACAGACATACATGCAGGCAAAACACTCACATACATGAATAAATCTAATGAAGTTGTTTTAAATGCAATTCAGTCCTGAAAGCTGTACCTATTTGAGAATATGAATGTCTCTACCATTGTTTCTAAGGGTGGAATTTAACAGAATCCTACTAAGAGGTTTACCTGTTGGCATAACAAGAAGGACTTAGTCACATGATGTCACAGCACAGACTAACAAGGGAGTCCGCCATGATACTTTAACTTGGTTTCTTGTAAAATATGAAGCAACTGAAAGAGTCAGGAGAGTCTAATGAATAAGGGATTCTTTCCATTTAAGTTACCTGTAATGTTATTCAATACAGCTCAATCCAATAACACTTAAGCTAATAGGTTTGTTGGTTAATAGTCATTGAGGAGAGGAGGAACAGGTGGAAGGAAAAACATGCCTGCTCTGCTAGTGAAACTGAGGACAATCGTAAGGATGGTACAAAATCTTGTAAGTTTAATGCGTCTTAGTAGTAACCACTTGGGGTACTTTGGTGCCTCTTATGGGATCACTGAGTACAATGGTGTATCAAAGGCTTTGGAAGACAGTGAAATTCAGACTTGCTATGACACCAGGGGAAACCTGACTTCTTCTGACTGACAGGACACAAACAATGTTTATGGAAGACTAGTATCATAGCAACGACGTGCATTGTGCAGGCAATCACTCGGGAAGGTTACCTCATTACTTGAAAGGATGGCCCCAGTGCAGTGGAGAGACACAACATTGTCTACACAAATGAACAAGCAAGGCTTGTGAGGAGCAGCGACAAGGGTTGGTAAGGTTCAAGTCAGAGAGTCGGAGCAGGTAGAACCAGACACTTCCATGGCTTTAAGGAGGGATGACAACAGATAGCTGGGAGGAAGATCCCTAAGGAAACCTATCCTTGACATTCCAAAGGCAGACAAAAATTACAACGTTCAGTAGAAATCTTAGGTCAAAATTAGACTTCTGCAGAAAATGTCATTGTATAGCTTTTTATATGAATATAGAAAGTAAAATCTTTAAAAAAGAAAAAAATAATATATGGCAAATGTATGGTATGCCAAGGTTCTTTTTAAATCATGTTAACCTAGGCTATACTGAAGTCCATTTTAATAACCACCACTTCCAAAAACAGTAGAGATGGATTAAATTGTCTTGTTCAGCATAATTCATGAAAAAACAACCTGATGATATTTTACATGATTCTTTAATGTACATAAGGATTATAATTTCCATTTTACAGGCAAGTAAAGTATGAGGCGTAGCTCGCAGGTATCAGCAGAGTAGCAGATCTTAGTGAATAGAATGAATTTGGGCAATGATCAAATCTGGCTTACTCTGCAAGATAAGCAGCAAAAGCAAATACAAGAGCAGCAGGTAAGAAGAGGGAGCTGGAGAGCTGGCCCGGCGGTTAAGAGCACACAGCGCTCCTGCAGAGGACCTGAGTTTGGTTCCCATTGCCCATGTCCGGCTGGTAACTGACACTTAGGAAACTCCAGCTCCAGGGAAATCCCATGCCTATGGCCTCTGCTGGCACCTGCACTCACATGCACATACCACACACACATACACTCATAATTAAAATTATTTTTTTTTTAAAAAAGCTAGGTGTAGGGGCTGGTGAGATGGCTCAGCGGGTAAGAGCACCCGACTGCTCTTCTGAAGGTGATGAGTTCAAATCCCAACAACCACATGGTGGCTTACAACCACCTGTAATGAGATCTGACGCCCTCCTCTGGTGTGTCTGAAGTCAGCTACAGCGTACTTATGAATAATAATAATAAAAGAATCCTTGCACCGGAGAGACTGACTGGAGCGAGCAGGGCTGGCCAGAGAGAGCTAGGTGGCCAGAGCGAGCGGGGATGAACGGGGACAGCCGAAGCGAGCAGGGCTGGCTGGAGTGAGTGGGACCAACCGGAGCGAGAGGGGGCCGGCTAGAGCAAGTGGGGTCAACCAGAGCGAGCAGGGTTGACCGGAACAAGGGAAAAAAAAAAAAAGCTAGGTGTAGTAGCACACACCTTTAATTCCAGCACTCAGGAGGCAAAGGGTGGATCTCTGAATTTGTGGCCAGCCTGGTCTATAGGACATCAGGGGAAGAAAAAAAAAATCAAACCACCAAGTTAAGCCAAAATACTGTATTTTGTCACATTAGCCTTAAAAGTCAGGTGTGCCTGTCAAACCAACACGTAACAAAAATTGAGAAACAGCTCTTTCCCAAAGTATTCTATGGAGTGAGCCAGGAAAGATAGTTTGAGTGACACCATGAGTTTGAAGAAAACAATGGAAGGTGTAGGAGGCCATGCCTGAGGGTCTTTAAGAGTGATGTCATCAAGAGGCAGCGCCTTCGAGTCTTACCGTTGATAACTGGCGTGTAAACCACAATCCCAACCAAGTTTGGGTCAGATACAGTTGTGTCCAGAATAAGGCCCCCGATGCTGAAAGGAGGAGAACCACGCATTAGGGAAGAGAAATGAAAAATGATCTCCACTTGGTCCAACATTCAGACACCTCCACCTCATAGGGAACAGTGTCTGTGCAATGTAAAAATCAGACAGAAAAAGAAAAAGAAAAAGAAAAAGAAAAAGAAAAAGAAAAAGGAAAAGGAAAAGGAAAAGGAAAAGAAAAAGAAAAAGAAAAAGAAAAAGAAAAAGAAAAAGAAAAAGAAAAAGAAAAAGAAAAGTCAAGGTGGAATAGAAGGCAATGTTAACAGTAAAAGCAGGGACTCGAGCACAGCCATGGGGGCAGGAGAGGAGGTTGGCGGTCAGGAACCACTACAACACAAAGCTTTGAGTTCTGAGCCCAGCACCCACAGAAAAATCCACATGTGGGAAGGGGGACCTGCAGTGTCCACAGCGGGGGTGGGGGGTGGACACAGAAGGATCTCAGGGGCTCCCTAGCTTGGCTCAAAAGCAGGTATAACAGGAGAGATTCAGGTGTCTAGTGTTGACCTCTGACCTCTGTGGATGCACTCCTGGGCACACAGGAGCATACACACAGATAGCACACATGAAAAAAAAAAAATACATAAGAAATGCTGTAACCCTCCAGGACAGCCAGGGCTATACAGAGAAACCCTGTCTCGAAACAAACAAACAAACAAACAAACAAACAAACAAATTCTATAACCATCAGTTATGTGTGTATTAGTTTTTGTTTAGTGTGTAGGTTTATTTATTTATTTATCTCTTTTTTTCCCTCTTTGGGGAACCGGGTCTTGTTATATAGCCTAAAATGGCCCTGGACTTACAGCAATCCTCCTGCCTCAGCCTCACAAGTGCTGGGATTATAGGTATGTGTCACAATTCCCAGTTTATACATATGTTAAGGACACTAAACTATCTAGAAGGAACCACAAGGCATCCTTAACTATTTCTGGGGCTTAAAACAATGGGACTGACGGCCCCTTCATAGTCTTCTGCAGTGTTGTGTTTTGTTTGAGTCAGGGTCTCACTATATAGCCTTGGCTGGCCTGGAGCTTGCTAGTAGACCAGGATAGCCTCAACCTCCAAGAAATCCACCATCTCAGCCTCGAAGGTGATCAAATAATACTGTCATCTATTACTGTTCAACTCAAAAATTAACTGCATTTTTCATTTGTGAACTAAGTAGGCATTGAAGGGTGATTTCTATTGTGCTAAAACTAGATAGATTATAGCGGTATTACCACAGAGAGCTGAGCTTGAGAAGCCTGGCAAACAAGACGGTTGTTTTAATAGAACACAGTGGCAGGCCATTCACTTTCAGTGTGTCAGTAGAAACTGGAGGCTTGGTTATGATCCTGAAGGTTGTATTAGCTGGTTACCTTCAGTCTGTGGCTTACTCACTATAAGACAGTGTCACGGGAACCTGTTGGCCAAATGGCCTAAGAAATGCCATCTACTTGTAAGCAAGATGAGCCAGATGCTGCCACAGGATGGACTTGACAGTCAAAACAGCAGAGCAAGAGCTCTGACATCATCACAGTAGTTCCTGCCCCATCCCCAGACCTTCTGTGCACTAAGGATTCGTTTCCACTGTAGCGACTATGTTTCTAAGCAGCATGCCTAAATGCTGTCTCTTAATGTCAGCGTTAGACCTCTCTTTGGTGAGTTCCTCTCATGGCAGAAGAGGATGCTGCTCACAGCTTCCACAAGTCCCTCCTCTCTGTATCCTGTCAATCATGGCGAGCCCTTCTTGATACAGCAAACCTATGAAGTAATCATCCATTAATTCCACACAGTTGGCTTTTTTTTTTTTTTTAAATTCTTAGAGATGCTTTTTCTGCTCTCTGTCCCCTACACTGTGTGGCTGGTCTTGAGAACAGAGGCACAGCTGTCATCCTCTAGCTCTTCTTCCATGCCAGATTCTGACCTTTGTATTACCCAAATCCTGCCTAAGACTCTTAGCTTACCACACTTAACAGGACATGCCTCTCTTCCCCAGACTACCATTTTCATTAAGTGTGGACTAAACATCTTTCCATAGAAACAGATGCCTAACAGTGCCATTCTGGGAGGCTAATATTCCATACTGCAACTGTGTTAGGCTTCATCTAACTGATGCCTCATTTCCGATCCAAGAAACTTTTTTAGTATGTACATACCTACACAGACCATGATCGCTCTCCCCTCCACCTTCCTCCCTTCCTCCCTCCCTCCCTCTCCCACCACAGCACTCACCTGCTTATAACCATGGCTGTTATGACAGGTTCCCAGCCTGAGTGGAGCACAGTCCGGGTAGCTGGGTGCTTGGCAGCTATTATAATCCAGATAGGAGTCAGAGCCAAGAAAAAGGCACACACTAATGGGGAAATGTAATAATATGTTTCTAGAAGAAAGAAAGAGAAATATTTAGCCCCTCTTCTGTCCAATGGCAAATCTAAACGATCAAAAGAAACACTTTGCCAGATTTATTATCAAACATACTGTCTTACATTTTCTACATACTTAAAATATAGATCTACAGATAAATCTCAATGCAAGGCACAGTGGCCCATCCCCCTAAGTCAGCCCTCAGAGGCTGGAGCTGGAGAACCACAAGTTTAAAGCCAGCCTGTGCTACAGCATGTTCCAGGCCAGCCTGTGCTACAGCATACTCCAGGCTAGCCTGTGCTACATGGTAAGATGTTCTTTTAAAATATCAACTAATGTAACTGAAAGAAAAATACATTAATTCCACAAATATGGGACAACAATGCACCCCACACAAGAGTAAACAAAGGCCATCTGAACGGATGACAAGCAGCAGGAAAGTGGCCACCATGACAGTGGCTGAGCCCTTGTTGTGCTTCTCTGTGCACAGGTCTGGGTCATTCACCCGGCCTCTGTTTCCACCTTCTGACAGCAGGCTTGGCTGCACGGCAATTCACAGATAGGATTTGTGACACCATTTCTTTTCTTTCTTTTTTTTATTTGTTTGTTTGTTTTTGAGACAGCATTTCTCTGTATAGCCCTGACTGTTCTGAACTCAAAAAGATCCACCTGCCTCTACCTCCCAAGTGCTGGGATTAAAGATGTGCCACGTTTGCCCGGTTGTATTTATGGCATTTCTAAACAGGGTCAGAAATGACTGTGTGTGTGTGTGAGTGTGTGTAAATTATCTTCTAACACCAGACAAAAGACACTGCAAGAACAGAGACCAGTGGAGAAATGAACCCTCAAGTTGCTCCTGCTTCTTACTAAAGGCTCAGAGAGTGAGGCTGGGGTAACATTCACGCACAGAGCAGGAGAGGAAACCCGTAGAAGAGTGTGGGAAGCGATTGGCCAGGTCGTGTGCACAGGGTGAGTTCATAAAGAGGGAAAGCCCAACAACCCTCCAGAGTCTGCAGACGCCAGAATCATTTTTTAAAAAACCAGCATGCAGAGGAGAGGCCCCCTTTGAACTCTTGAGAGCAGTCAGTAGAGACCTGAGAAAGGTCCGTCCAACACTGAGACAGTGTAGGAGGGACACCGTGCAAGGCCCAGTCTAGACTTCCCCAGCATAACCTTGAACCAGGCCTCACAAAGCACAAGCTAAGCCACAATCAACAGCCCAAAGGAATGAAGTCCAGTGCTAGGTATGGAAACAGAGCCGGACATTCCACAGCTCTGTGCCCACGGTGCCCAGCAGCCAACCGGACATTACACAGCTCTGTGCCCACGGTGCTCAGCAGCCAACCAAAACTGAAGCTTGGAATATCTGATGACAAGAAAATCTCAGAGATATTTTACTTTAGCTCACTTTTCTCACAGTTTTTTTTTTTCAAGTACCTAAAGTAACTTTTACAAGTCTAGCAAATTAAATGTATAAATAAGGTGACTTGCTTGGTCAAGTGGTGCACACACAATCACAAGGTCAAGGCTACAAAAGGACAATACAGAAGAAAATGTAAAGTAGGAGACTAGAGAGAAGACTCAGAGTAAAGAACTCTGGGCAAGCCTGACACCGGGATTTGATCCCCTGAACCAACCTGGTGAGAGAAAATGGACTCCTGAAAGCTATCCGCTGACTTCCACATGAGCACTGCTGTGCAAGCACGCATGCACATACACACGTGCACACACACACACACACACACACACACACACGCTCCTGCCCACAGATAGACAGATACAGACACACAGATACAGACAGACACACACACACACACACAAGTGTAAATTTTTCAGAAAGGAAAACAAAAGGGCTGGAGAGACTGCCCAGTGGTTAGGAGCACTGGCTGCTCTTCCAGATGACCCAGGTTTTATCCCAGCAACTGCATGGCAGCTCGCAACCATCTGAAATTCCTGCTGTAGGGGATTGAGTTTCCATCTTCTGGCTCCACAAACACATCACACATGTGGTTCCCAGACATACACGCAGGCAGAAAGCACACTATAATAAAATTTCTTAAAATATAAAAGGTGACAAATTTTAAAATAAGCATTTAATATACACAACTTTAGTTGTTACTCCATTGCCTCTTGAGTTTTTTTGTTTGCTTAGATGGTTGTGAGCCACCATGTAGCTGCTGGGAATTGAACTCTGGAAAGACCTCTGAAGTCAGTTCTCTCCTTCCACTCTAGGATCAAATCCAGGTCATCAGGCTTGACAGCAGGGCCTTACCTGCTGAGCCACCTCTCACACACACACACACACACACACACACACACACACACACACACACGACTTGAGTCATCTCAGGGCCTTAGCTGCTGAGTCATCTCACTGGTCCCCTCTATTGCTTTTTTTTAAAGATGAAAAACCATGAATTTATTGTAAACCAATTGGAAGCATTCCTAACTCACAAAACACCTACAAAACGCCAACAATCTCCATGGCACCGAGGAGAAGCTAAAACCTCCAAAGCTCTGAGCACCAAAGAAAGGATCTCTCCTGCCAGGGTAGAGCACCTCAGCATGGTCAGGTCCAGACAGAAGCTCAACTGCAGGCTTTAACCACTTTATTCTCCTCACCCTAAATATCAGGAGGGATTAGGAAGCTGAGAAAGGCACTCCCCGCCCCCACCACTCACTGCTGCCCTGTTTTCAAAGAGGAAAAAATTAAAAATAATGAGTACCCATGTGGATCCACAAACGTTAAACCAAGTTACCACATGACCCAAATTCTGTATCCACATGTCTCCCAAGAGAGCTGAAAACAGGCATTGTCACATAAAAGCTCGTGAATGCTCACTGCGGTGTTATCCAGCAGAAGCGCAAAAGTGGGAATGAGCGAGGCGTTTACTGAGTGGTGGTTAGTGAAGAAAGTGCAGTATGTCCATCCAATAGACTGCTACCCCGACATTTTAGCATTCTATCCTGGGATGTTCTTCAGCAATGAAGACTCGACCCTGACTCCTCTGAAAATACAGGCAAAGCCTAAAAACACCATGCTAAGTGGAAGAAGCCAGGCATCAAAGGTTGAACATTATGATCCCATTTGCATGAAATGTCCAAATGAAGCAAATCCAACAGACAGAGGAGATCAGCAGTTGCCGGGACCCAGGGAAGGGCAGCGTGTGGCAGAACCACGCTCCCGTACACCGGGCTCCTCCAGAGGTGGGGAGACTTCCTGGAACTGGAACATGGTGAAGACTGATCTTATGAAACCTCCACTGAGCTAGCTGTTCACACCGGAGGGAGGGCTGCATGCTGGGTACTACCAGCTTTTAAGGGCTTTAATCATAAAGGAAGGCAAGCAGAAAAGGAGACACACAGGACGCAGTGTCAGTGCTGGGTGAGGCTGAGGGTGCGGGCATGGGCTTGTACGGCTCTTTTTGTGTTTGTAGCTCTTCTGAAAGTACACAGGTATCACCAAGTAAGTTTCTTAAGCATTAAAAAAGTGAGAAACCAGGCTGAAGAGATGGCTCAGCGGTTAAGAGCACTGACTGCTCTTCCGAAGGTCCTGAGTTCAAATCCCAGCAACCACATGGTGGCTCGAAACCATCCGTAATGAGATCTGACACCTTCTTCTGGAGTGTCTGAAGAGTGCTACAGTGTACTTAGAGATAAATAAATTAATAAATTAATAAATCTTTAAAGAAAAAAAAAGTGAGAAACTCATCATGAAACCAAAACTTCCAAATGACTTTCTATAACCATGTTCTGTTTCAATCTGGAGTTTAATTGATGTCATAAAATTAAAGAATTGCTTTTAGAAAACCTACTAATGACATAATTAGCAAAAGAAAACGATCAATTAAAAGCTAAACCCAACATCTGCATCATATTAAAGTATAAGGTAATGTCCCTTTTCTAAATGAAACACGTTTAGCCAATCCTGGTTAGAATAGTATTTTGTATTAAAACATCAATACATCATATTGCGGTAAGCTGTATATTGACCTTAGAATTGTGAATGTTATCAGATATGATAAAGTCAAGGTTTTGTCTCAATAAGGCTGCGTGTCCTTTGGTTAGAACTTACCCATCCACTCCCACGCACCTCAGGAATGCACCTCTCCTTATGGTCCCATTACTAAAAGAACATGGAGCTCCTCAGAAACCCTTTAAACTGTAGAAGTCAAACTCCTACATGGGGCCACTTCAAAGGATAATTGAGCACGACTCTCTGGAGCAGCCCACACCTGCATCTTAGGTATGGATACTGTACTTCTCCTCCATGCTCTCCCCTGATGCCAAAGCATAAGTCTACATGAAAATGTTCCCTTGATAAGCTCCAACTCTGCTTTGGAAAGAAATCCGGAAACAAGAAAATGGAAACAGCAGCAACCGCTGTGTTGTTACTCCAGTTGCTGGCTCATTGATAGATCCTGATAGCTTCCAAGATTACTGTATGTGTAACCAGTGCCCTATGAATGGATACAAGCCTTTGCACTTCCCCAGCAAAGAGCGCCTTATTCATATGAACCAGAGCTCACACAATGACAGCTCCTCTTCTCTCTCCACCCGAACTAGACCTGGAATCTAGTTCCTGCCATGTCTACTTTTCTGGAGTGATGCTACTCTCCAGTGCTCTTTACTGAGGCAAGATTGCGGACACAATTCCTCTAATCCTGAGTCCTCCTGCAAAGGGTGCTTTGTTACAGCCAATCATAGTACTGGACAGTCACCATGCCAAAAATCCTTAGATGGCCGCTCGAATAAATTCTGATCATATGAACTAAATCATTTTCAAAAGGAATAATGTACTGTGTAAAACAGGATTTATTCAACATCTAATATGTATACGGCACCAGGGGGACTACAAAGAAATTAAAGTGAAAAAAAAATTTAAAAGCCCACAGTATCAAGAAGTTTGTGTTTGAAAACACAAAGTTAGAGCCCTAGGCAGTACTCTAGTTAGTGTCTAGCCCACTGACTTCCTGCAGTGAGCTAAATCAGTTTTTTAAAAAAGAGGGAAAGGAAAGGAAGTATTTAGACAAAATAATCCCTGTAATCACGACCAAACACACAGAAAGTCATGAACGGAACCTCAACAACGTGCCGTGACTAAGCAGGTAAGCTCGGATCGACATCTAAGTGGGTGGGTGGGTTGGGTTTGTTCACAGACTCTCATTATGAAGCAAGGTTGGCCTACAGCTTGCCATGTACCCCAGGCTGGATTCAACTGCCACCTCCAGCTCAGGTAAGTCTTTACTGGCATAAAGAAATGAAACTGAGTTTTGTGTACGGGTTCACATTATGAAACCTTTACCCATCTATTAGTTCTAAAACTAACTGGTGAAATCTTCAAGGTTTTTGTTGTTTGTTTGTTTTTTTAACAGACACAGGAGCATGTCAGCGATAACTAGCTCTTGCTCTTCAGTTTGGGTGCCTTTCATCCCTTTTCCATCTCCTTGTGCGTATTCCCAGTTTGATGCTGAGCAGACATGGATGGAACTGGCGCTCTTCCCCAGCACCATCACACAGGTGATGCTCCATGGTTTTAACCCTGCTTGCTCTTATCTTACTGAGGGTGCATCAGCTCTGCCCATCACTGTCACGATGAGGGGCCATAGCTTCCTCGGGGTCTCTGGCTTTGATATCAGGCTGAGAGGCCGACCTCATAAGACACGCCTGGGCGAGTTCTCTCGGAACGCTTCACGGAAGCTTTGGTTGTCTGGGGTATTAATTGTTCAATGTGTATTTGTGTGTACTTAACCTGAGTTGTTGAGACAGGGTCTCACACTGGAGCCCAGACTGAGGTTTTGTCAATTTGTTCTTGTGTTGTTCCCCCTCTTCCCTTCCAACCGGTTATTAACTTTTACATATTTCGCAGCACTGACATCGGATACCTACAGATCTACAACTGCTGCATCCTCTTCGAGAACTGATCCAGGAATTTTTTCCTGTGTCCAGTTCTTAAGCAGCATAGTGGGTTGCCTCTGAGCCATGTAGTATGGAGTCTCTACAGCCAGAACTTATAGCTACCAAAAAAGACCCTCCTTTCCTCTCTAAGAAAGAACAAGCCCTCGTTTTGTTGATTTGTTCCGCAGCTTTCCTACTTGGTTCCTTACTTTACTCCTCCTCTTAACCCTGGGCTCAGTTTGCTTTGTCAGTTCCCTGCTGTGTGGCATTCAGCTGCCTGCCATTTTTGTTAATACAGGCATTTATAGCTATGAGTGTCTGTCTTCCTCCCTAGTCCTGCCTGTGCTCCATCCAGGGCATTATGGAGCCTGTCTCCAGGCTCATCTGTCTTACGATGTTTCCACGTTGAGATCTCTGACCCGCCGTTTGTAGGAGGCGTCCTGTTGAGTTTGCGCACAGTTATCTCCCTTCCACTTTCCAGTCTCACACCATCGCAGTGACACAAGGCAGGACATGATGTCTGCTTCCTAAATAGGTTAGCATTTGTCTTGTGGCTTGACATGGGGTCTACTCTAGAAAGTGCTCTACTCCCACAAGAAGAAAACACCTCGTGCAGCTGTTGACTGGAACACTTTGTAGACTATCAGGCTCCTGTGGACCAGTGTGCAGGTCAAGTCCAGCGTTTCTTCACTGGGCTTCCATCTGATGACCTACCTATGCATGGTGGAAAGGGGGATGCTGTAGACCCCCCCCCCCGTTCTTGTGTTGTTCCCCCTCTTCCCTTCCAACCGGTTATTAACTTTTACATATTTCGCAGCACTGACATCGGATACCTACAGATCTACAACTGCTGCATCCTCTTCGAGAACTGATCCAGGAATTTTTTCCTGTGTCCAGTTCTTAAGCAGCATAGTGGGTCGCCTCTGAGCCATGTAGTATGGAGTCTCTACAGCCAGAACTTATAGCTACCAAAAAAGACCCTCCTTTCCTCTCTAAGCACTGCTCAGTGCTTCCAGAGTAGCTCAGAAATCAAATTTTGCTTCCAAGGACCTGACTTCTCAGCAAGATGAATGGGATCTTAAAAATTAAATGTGTCTGCGTCTAATCTTTGTATTCAGAATGAAAACACTGAGCTTCTGAGGCCCCCTAGTGCTCAGGACGCCGCCGCTTTGGCAACCCAAACGCAGAACACCTGTAAACTGTTAAATTAATTGTGGGAATTAACTGGTAGCCCATTTAAAAAGGAAATCCCTCGGGGGCATCAATTACACAGATGAAATGAAAAGGATCCGGAACACTGCAAATTGAATGACAGTAAGCCAACTTTCAGAAGGCAAATAAAGGCTTGGAATATCTTAAAGGACATTTGACAGCATTGTTGTCTAAGATCACGGAACTTGCTCTTACTCCTCACTCACGGCAAGCATCGCTGCATCGCCGTCCAAGGTGTTAGGTTCAAGCCTCAACTCCTCAAAGCAAACCAAGTGATGTCAGATGTACTGGTTTACACCCGTGATGCCAGTGCACAGAAAGCTGAGGAAGGATGAGTTTGAGAGGCAGCCTCAGATACACAGTGAGACCCTACCAAGACCCCATCTTAGTGTGGCACCACAGAACACTCAAAATAGTGAAAGCTTTAAACAACAACACACTGTTGTTTGGCTTTGGACTCGGGGACAAGGGACTGAGGTGCATATTTTACTTATCAAAGTGGTCCTGGCCTCCAGGTTTTCTTAGCATCCCTCATCCCTACCTGATACACCCAGTCCCCAACCCTGGACTATCCAGTCCAGGGGCTGAATTGCACTTCTCCCAAAGGCTCTTCCCAATATAATCCATATATTTTAGGTTCCTTGCTCTCCTCCTCTTCCTCCTCCTCCTCTTCCTCTTCCTCTTCCTCCTCCTCCTCCTATTCCTATTCATTCTTCCCCTCCTCCTTCTTCTCCTCCTTCTCCTCTTCCTCCTCTTCCCTCTTCTTCACCTCCTCCTCCTTCTCTCTCTGCACGACACTCTTTCTCTCTTTCCCCCAACCCATGGTGACTTGGTCCTTGGGGCCAGTGAATTCACCTGAGAGCAGCTTCCCAATAAATCTGAATTTAATATAATATAATCTGTCTTGAACTGGCTCTTTTCACTGGCAGAGAAATAACCTATCACATATGGTGATGTCATTCCTTTATTTAATCTGCATGGGTGTTTTAACTGCAAGTATGTCTGTATACCACGTGCATGCCTGAGACACGAGGAGGCCAGAAGAGGCCACCGGGTCATCTAAGACTGGAATTACAGTTGTTTGTGAGCCACCAGGTGGGTGCTTGGATTACAGGCTTGTAGTATCATGCCCAGTTAATCTGTGGCAGGCAAGTATATCCTCTTAATGGTGTTGGGAGAAACCCTTCGTCCACTTGTGTATTCCTTTTCTCTTAGGGCCCCTCAAAGCAGGAGAAACTTCTCTACCGTCAACATCAGTCAAAGGGCACTGAGCTTAGGCTCTTACAGCTTCGTTCTGATGACAGGGTCTCACATTCTGGTCTCAAAATCACAATTCTCCTGCCTCAAATACCCAAGTGCTAAGATTACAAGTGTGTACCACCATGCCTGCCTAGACAAGCTCCCTTCTCCAGTGGAAAAAATAACCACTGGTAAATTAAAACACACAATCACACACATACACACACACACACACACACACACATACACACACAATCTCACACACACACAACACACACAAAACACATACACAAAACACACACACAACACACACACACAACACACACACACACACACACACACACACACACACACAAAACAGTAGAGGGTAACTCCTAACTGGCTATCCAACTAGAAGAAAGCACAGAGATTATGGAGTATGACAGGCTTGAATAATGCTGGGTATCATATATTAAGTCCCATGATCCTCTGTTTTCTCAGTGAAGTTACCAAGGATACCTAGGTGTTATAACCAAATGCTTGGGAGGTGGAGTTTGAAGGCACGCCTTGTCTGAGGCTGCATGACAGAGGCTGCCTCAAGAAAGAAAAGCAGGGGATCGGGCAGAAAGGAAAAGATTACAGAAGATAAACATTACCTCAGAGTTCTGAATTCAGTAAGAGAAAAAAAAACATGCATGAGAACCACAGCACATAATAAACATACTGGCTACAGTGTTTGAAATCAATTTTACCCCTAGTTCTAACAGATGAAGGTCACCATGGATTCGTGACATTTTACATTTCTCTTAAAGACTCTGAATAATGCCATGTTCAGTTTCAAGGTAACTTACCAAGACAGGAGTACAAACCCTGACTTATCCAAGCTAATATGGCGAGAGTTATCAGATCACCAAAACTAGCAGCAATGGGTGTGGCCACGTTGTCAGGGTTTATGCCCGTCTTCTTGGAGCCAACGATAACACCAACCATTATTATTCCTAGGAGAAAGAACACTAGTTACTTTTGAAGCTGACTTGGAAAAATCCATTCCCCAAATACTGAAATACATAGCATGGATAAGCAGCACACTGGTTTCAGTTAGAATGTTCGAATAAACTGATTGAGGAAAGAAAACATTTTACTGTAACCACTTTGGCAAAATGCCCTTCCACAAACTATAAAAGATCACAGAACATACTGGTTCAGTGTTGCATTGACTGTAAAATTAAAACTTGAATTTCTAATTTAATGAGGTATATGCTTTAAATGTAATACATATATATATATATAATATATACATGTACATGTATATATATCAAACCAAAGATTTTAATTTTAACCCTTAAAGTGTGAAATGTTAAAAAGAGATGAGTCCTATTTCTGTGCATAGTAAAAAAAATATGCCATATATGGTAACTAAAATTGCTTCTTCTTATTGTCCAAAACAAAGTATAAGGAAGCAGGACATAATTACAATTTGAACTCTAGGATTCAGAACAGAGGATCAAGATACTCTTGGGAGATAATTTGGTTAGTCAGTAAGAGCACTTGTTCTTACAGGGGACCTGGGTCGAATTCTCTGCACATACCTGACACTCTAGTGCACAGACATATGTACAAGCAAAATATGGACTCATATAGAGTAAATCAAATCAAAACCAAAAGAGGGAAAGAAAAGAAGAGGGAGTGTTGGAGGATGGAGAGATGGCTCAGTGGTTAAGAGCACTGACTATTCTTCCAGAGGTCCTGAGTTCAATTCCTGTCAATCACATGGTGTCTCACAACCATCTATAATGGGATCTGATGCCCTCTTCTGGTGTGTGTGAAGACAGCAACAGTGTCATATACATAAATCTTAAAACAAAACAAAACAAAGGGAAAATAGCAAGAATTTGTTTGTTTGTTTGTTTGTTTGTTTGAAAAAAAAGTAATAGTCTTTGGGGCTGGAGAGATGGTTCAGTCATTAAATGCACTGACTGTTCTTGCAGAAGAACAGTCTGGTTTCCAGTACCCATGTGGTGACTTACAACAATATGTAATTCAACTTTCTGGGGCTACACCTTCTTTTGGTCTTCAAGGGCACCTGGACATATTGCACACACACACACACACACACACACACACACACACACACATAGGCAAAACATTCATACTCATAAAGTAAGAATAACTAAATTTTTTTTAATTAAATAAAGAAGAAGGGGGTGCTGGTATATGTCTTTAATGCAAGAATTTGAGAAGGAAAGGCAGAAGCCAGTGATTATCTATGACTTCAAGGCCAGCCAGTTCCAGGCTGGCTGAGGACATTTGACAAGACCCTATAAACAAAAAGTTTAAAAGATACTTTTTTTTCTTTTTGAGACAGGATCTCACTATGTAGCTTTTACATCCTGGGACTTGCTATGTCGACCAGGCTGACCTTGAACTCACAAAGAACATCATGCCTCTCCCTCTTGGTGCTGGGATTGAAGGGTCAAGTACCATATCCAGCTTAAAAGTACTCTCTGGCTCAAGTTCCTGTCTGTAAGCCAGTGACAGATGAAATGTGACTGAGTGCTTACACTGTCAGATCTTTATTTTCTTGAATCATACAAATGAAAAAAAAGTGTAACACTTATGTCCATAACCAAGAGTATAAGAAAAGAAGAAAAAGGAAAGAACATCATACAAAGAAATGGAAAGTGTGTAGCTCACATGGTACCATATATCAGTCTGAAGCAGAAGCAGTTGTGGGAAGGGATTAACAGCATCTCACCACACCTTCAGAGTACCCGTGGCTGCAAACATTTTATTCTGGCATACTAGCTTTATGGGTAATAAACCCATGGTCTAGGGAATGGGGCTTAAATTCCTGCCAAAGGCCACGCAGTTTACGATTATGCGCCAGCACACGACACTGTAGCTCATAAAGCCAAACCTGCAAGCAGAAGAATTTGTGTCTTGCACCAAGTGATGCTCACATCTTATACACCAGGAGGTTTTCATCATCAGAACTATTCTTTCCATAGTGCATTTGAAAAGGGAAGGAAAATGTTTGCATAGCCGTCCAAGATCCTACAGAAACCTTTCCCCAGATCAGCACCTTTAGAGCCCTACCTACATGCAGACGCTTCTGGGCTATACCATTTTCATCCTGGGAACTGCACACACAGCCCAGTGGACAGCTGGGAGTGGGAGAACGGAGCTGTAATTAGACTGTACTGCTGACAAGGAGGTGAAGTTTCCTCACCTATGAAGTGAAGTTTACAGTACCCACTTTACACATGTTAAAATGTCAAATGACCATATAAAGTGAGTAAAGCCAGATAAAGTGAGGAACATAAAAATCCACTTAAAAACCTGAGCTTTGAAAATTGTAGATATTTCACACTTGATATATTGAAAAATTTTAAGTAGCACTTTCTAAATGAAACAAAGTCAGAAAGAGTTTTATTATTATTACTATTTTAATGCAGCAAGATTTGTCCAGGCATGATGGGTCATGCCTTTGATCACAAAAAACTGGAAGGCAGAGGTAGGGGCATCTTTGTGAGTTTGAGGCCATCCTGGTCTACATAGAAAGTTCCAGGACAATGAGGGCTACATAGATTCCTGTCTCAAAAACAAAACAAAACCAAAACAAACCCACTGCTAACAAAAAAAATGTAGTAAAAACTAAGCTTCAATGATTATATTCTGTAACATACACGGAGGCTAAATAGTGCTCGTATCG
The DNA here is from genome assembly GCA_902729485.2 of Mus minutoides. Classification (NCBI taxonomy): domain Eukaryota; kingdom Metazoa; phylum Chordata; class Mammalia; order Rodentia; family Muridae; genus Mus; species Mus minutoides. The sequence goes on along the minus strand of LR756422.1, from coordinate 279,150 downwards.
ATAAATACAAAGAAGATAATCCTGTAAATTCTAATGCAGTTATGTTTATTTGGGGGATGTGGTATTTGAGACAGGGTTTCTCTGTGTAGCTCTGGCTGTCCTGGAACTCCATTTGTAGATCAGGCTGCTCTCAAACTCAGAGATCCACCCCTCTCTGACTGCCAAGTGCTGGGATCAAAGGCATGTGCCACCATCACCCAGCTCAGTTAATTCTTTTAACTTCTGTTTTTTAAATATACAGCCAAAAATATGCTACCTTAAGCATAAGCACTAGGTTATGTTTATATTGTCACAGAAATGGAAAGTTTGGGTTTTTAGTTTGTTTTTTGTTTTTTATGTGTATACTTGTGTGGCTGAGTGACTGAGTACACATGTGAATTGCAGATGCCCTCTGACACTCTTGGTGTTGGATTCATCCTTCACCCTGGGCTGTAGTCACAGGCAATTGAAAGCTGTCTCATTTAGGTTCTGGGAACTGAACTAAGGTCCTCTAGCAGCATCGGGAAGTACCCTCAACCAAAAATTTAAGCGGGGCACACGCCTTTAATCCCAGCACTTGGGAGGCAGAGGCAGGTGGATTTCTGAGTTCAAGGCCAGCCTGGTCTACAAAGTGAGTTCCAGGACAGCCAGGGCTACACAGAGAAACCCTGTCTCAAAAAACAAAAACAAAAACAAAATAAAACAAACATTTAAATTGAGGGATTGCTTTTGAAACTAAGAATCCCTGGAATGCTTGTGACAAGCCAGAAAGTGCCCTGTGTGACTTCCAGGAAAGCATTTCTTAACCCTTAAAGTGTAGTATTCTTATTGAAAACTGAGTCAGAACATCTACCAAGGGGCCGAGCTCAAAAAGCCTGTCCTCCACTGTATTTGTAAATAATGAAACAAAATAAATCAGGTGGTGGTGCATGCCTTTAATCCCAGTACTCAGGAGGCAGAAGGTGGCAGACCTCTGTGAGTTTGAGGCTAGCCTGGTCTACAGAGCTAGTTCCAGCACAGCCAGGGCTATATACAAAGAACCCAAGTAGATGGATGGATGGATGGATGGATGGATAGATAGGTAGGTAGGTAGATAGGTAGATGAGACAAAGAAATAGATTTGAACTAAGGCTCTTTAAAGTTTATGGGGAATTTTTCTGCCATTTTCATCATGAACAAATATTTTAAAAATTGCCATCCTGGGAAATCAATCCTTTTATTGAAACGTCAAGAACTGCCAAGCCAACCTTCACAGGTCCCCTTACCCTGCAGTAGAGATGCGATGAAGGCCGTTGCCACACTGCTGGAGCACAGAAGTATGGAATGGCTGAGGTAATACTTCCCTTCTGGAATCCAGCCCAGTATGATGGCTGCCACAGCTGCTAAAAAGCCAACCACTGTGGCCTGAACCTAAAAACATTTTTGCAAAATCCAGATTAGTAATTTTTAAAACATTAAACTATCATCAGTTAATCATTACATACAAGATCATTAGGGGTGTTGGGTATGGTTTACTGAACTGCTTTCATTTTGAAGAGGCTCCTGGATTTTAGTTTTATTGCCACTTAAGACAGTGGGCTCTCCAAATGCCCTGATCTGTGTCAACAGGCATGGAATGGGGGGGGGTCACTTCTTTTTTTGTTTTGTTTTTGAGACAGAGTCTCTCTATGTAGTCCTGGATGGTCTGGAACTCACCATGTAGACAGAGCTGAACTCAAACTCTCACAGATGTACCTCCTGATGTGGGTGCTGAGCACCAAACTCCAGCACTGATAGGGAGCAGAGAGGGCTCTCACCTGCTGAGCCACCTCTCCAGCCCCTCCAAGCCTGTCCTTAGGTACTCTATAGCCATCTCCTCACAAGTGTTGCTGGTGCGCTTCAGGGAGAAGATAACTTCCCCTAGTTCAGCCCTCAGCCCCCATCTTCTCTTCTTCCCTTTCTCAGTGGTAACCGCTCCAACCTGACCTCGCTCCAACCTGACCTCGCTCGAGCGCATCTGCTGTTTCCTGTTCATCACATGTCCTTGGGGGAGTAAACCAAACATGTTGGCAACGAGAGTCAGCAAATTCCTAGCCATCTCTGGCAGCCATCCTAACCCAGTTACAGGAAAAAGTGGCAAGGGAGGGACTGCCAGAGGCTGGCATGGGGACTGTTACAATGACCTGTGTGCATCACCCAGGACAGGTTCATGCTCACAGCTAAGACTGTTCAGTGCTTAAATCCATATATTCTCAACTTTTTAACTTGTTATAGAGTTCCATTTATCTATAAATATCTGGAAGGTCTTGGTTTTGTTTTGCTGTTGTTACAGGGAACATTGTGTATGCTAGGCAAGAAGTCTCCCTCTGATATACATCCCTGTTCGTAAATGTTTTTACCACCCCTGCTTAGATTCCTACAAGGTCAAGCTGAAATGTTCTTAGAGTTTTCTAAGAAAATACTATGACCGAAAAGACAAAATGAAGCCCAGAAAGGTTATATGAACTAACAAAGGCTCTTCAGCTGGGTGACATTAGAGTTGAGGTTATAGCTCAGCTTTTATTCCCAGGAACTCTTTTGTTCCTGAGATGCAATGCACAAAATTATATTCCCACAACCAGGTTCTCAACTTTATGGCCTAGCTGAGCTAATACTAAAATTAGTGTATGTATATTCCTGGTGCTCATACCAGCTAAAGAGTTACTCATGGGGCTGGCGAGATGGCTCAGTGGTTAAGAGCGCCGACTGCTCTTCCGAAGGTCTAGAGTTCAAATCCCAGCAACCACATGGTGGCTCACAACCATCCGTAACGAAATCTGATACCCTCTTCTGGAGTGTCTGAAGACAGCTACAGTGTACTTACATATAATAAATAAATAAATCTTTAAAAAAAGAGTTACTCATGACAGATGAAATCTCTGACTTAAAAAGTTAGGGAAGAATAGATAAAGAGGCAGAAGAGACACCTTAGACTAGAAAAATCCCTAGATGATATATAATTCCTGGGTTAGTACATATGCTATTGGTATTTGAGTGAGTTTATCAGTATTAATGGTAACAGTGAGGAAGAAAAATTAGCATTAATAAATGAATGAGCACAGTCCCAGGAAAGAGCTCACTTTAATTAAGCAACTAATACTTACTTAGACTTTCTAATTTAATTTCTTGGAGAAGTTAATGCTAATTTCTTATTTCTAATACTAATTTAGAAGAATTAAAGTAGGCAGTCTTGGTATTGGTTCCTGTAGACCCAGGAAGATTCATCTGAACACAGGAGTTTGAGATCAGACCAAGAAACACAAATATCACCTCAAAAAACCAAAAACTTGTACAACTAATACAAACAAACAAAACACAAAAAGCAGGGCCTGATGAGTGTGCCTGAGAGGCTGAGGCAGGGGGATTCTGTCTGAGTGTAAGGCCATCCTGAGCAANAAAGGCTAGCTCTATTGCAGTTATAGGGTGTTTCCATGTTTTTCAGTATTTGTATACTTTTTTTTTTTTTTTTACATTTGGAAGAAGCTAATCAGTTTCTAGAAATTAAATAACTTTCAAAGGCCCTGGGTATCAATCGACTGATTCCGTTAGCTTTGGGGGAACTGAGTTAGAATTTGATGTCTTGAATGGTAAGCTTTACACCCAAGCTCTGTGAATAAGCACCCGCCGCTTACCTGCTTTAAAGCCAAGTTGCCAATGATTAGATTCCACTTCTCAATGGGTGAGTCCATCTTCCCAACATTCACCTGTGAAGAGGATACTTTTATGATCCGCTCTGCCGTCTGCTTCATTTAAACAGAACCCCAAAGTACACAACACACTTCTAGTAATAAATCTGCTGTGTGCAGACTGTGCTCAGAACAATTCCCAGCTCACCATCGGCCTGCTGCGTGACATCCAGCTTGGCCAAGATGGGAAAAGGGGTTCTTAGGTGACAAGTTAGTCACCCACCTGCTGGAAGACAGTGTCACTACATTACTACCTGTCATCCGCCAAGTTTGCTATACTGAGGCCCAGTAGGAAGAGTGGAAGAATTCTGAGCTGTTGGCACATAATCCCACGGCATAAAATTAACCTAACCAAAGAGTTACTGCCAAGGAGTAGGATATAAACAATCGTTCACATTTGAGTCACGAGTGTGACTGTTAGCAGTAAGAGCTCAGTAGGTTCACAGACTCCATTGTCTACCTCCAATTATCAAAACGTACATACAGCTTTCTGGTTAATGGAGGGACACTTTCCAAAATAAGATTAGAACTCACATACTCTTCTGCTCTGCAATACAGATAATTTTCTTTCTCAACTTACTTGGATTTAAAAAAAATCACCCAAATGTGCCAAGTTTTTTCTAACGTCGTAATTTGGAAGGCAATGGACAATCATTAGCAATGCACACATGCACAAAATTTATACATACATCACATTGAGTTAGACTTTACTTATTCTTCATCTACTCATGGGAGACTTTCAAATGTTATAAAAACATCTGCGGCCGGCAATATGGCTCAGTGGTGAAGGCACTCACTGTTCAAGTCTGGCAACCTGAGTTCGATTCCTGGAAGTCACACAGTGGAGAAGGGAACGTCTCTGGCAAGCTGTCCTGACCTCACACCCACACATGGTATGTGTGTGCTCATGCATACACATATGCTAAATAAATAATTTAAAGCTTTAAAAAATTTTTTTTCACGAGGACAAGTAAAGGAGCTACAGCACACGCTAGGCCCTGACTCAATATCCAGCTCCACAGAAACACATGAAATTGTCGTTTGCAGGTAGATTTACCCATGGATGACCCAGAGCTGTCTCAGTAGCAGCAGGGCAGTGGATTAAGCGTCACATCAAGATGCCATCTATTCAATTTAGGAAACATATTCGGCTCTGCAATCTCCCTCTGGACTTTTGGCTCAAAGTATCCAGCTAATGCAAATACCGAGGTTTCTCGGGGCTTTACAACAATTATTCGTGCTGTCTTTATAGTCGCATTTACTAAACTAGACAATAACTATCGATTCAATCGTGTTTGTAGCTCGAGCAATCTGGGGCTCCACTCAATAGGGCAATGATTAAAGAGTGAATCTATCCCGGATTTAGAGCTCCGGAGGCAGGCAAAGATTAGTGTTGCAATTTCAGTAACTATTAGAAAGATGTCAATGGCTATAGTTAACAATCTGCAATGACTCCAAAAGAAGTCTGAGCCAGAAAAACTCCTCAGCTGTTAATATGCAGCACCAGGGTCCACGGAGACGGAGGCTGGCAGAGCACAGCATGAGAAACTGACTTAGGGATCCAGGCCAGATTCACTTGGTACCATCACTGCCAACCTCTTCCTAGACTACATTCCACAGTTCCCGTCCATACAAACATTCAGGTTACTGCATGACGGGAATTACTTAATGTTGGGAGGGCACTAGTGAATGGGTGGGGGGCATGAATTCTGGAAGACAGACAGAAATAGCGGGCATGGAGACATTCCCTTGCCAAGGTCACAAGGCTCTCTTTCCTGTCCCAGTGCTTACAATGTTTCTCCAATCATCTTGCCACACATACACATACACACCCTTCACTTTTCCACCCTCGCATTACCACAAGCCCACAAACAACACGCAGTTGATGAGGTCATAGATCTTAGAGAAGAATGTACTGAGAGCACTTTCCTAAGCAAGTATAGTTCCTAACTGCACTCTAAACAGTACCCTTCTGGTAGGTAGACCTCAGCCCTCGTCAGAAAAGAGTCTTTTATCCTGGGATGGAGAGACGGCTCAATGGTTAAGAGCACTGTTGCTCTTCCAGAGAACAAGGGTTCAGTTCCCAGCACCTACATGGTAGCTCACAGCTGTCTACATTTGCAGTTCCAGGGAATTCTTCTGGTCTCTGCCTTACCAGACACGCTCATGGTACACAGACAGACAGGCACATAAATAAAAAGAAGATAATTTGGCAGCAGAGACCATTATAGGAAAATACCACTGTTCAAAATGCAGAGAGTAGCTACACTCTGCATCAAAGAAGAGGAGGTGAAAAGGTTACAAGAAGCAAGGGACCAAGGTGTCTGCTGTGAAACTGTGTCTTCAAGCCATGACAGGGAAGTTCCATCCCTGAGATCTCAACAACCCGGCTGCCCAAACAAGACCAGAACAATTCTAATAGCAGCTATCATCCCAGTGTGGATGGGGCAGGTCTAGTGGGGCCTCACTCCTAGATGAAGAGATACCGGCAGGTGACTGCTGAGAGAGAAAAGTGAGTCTTTCCCAGGGATGAGTGCCACAGACACATCCAGGCAGCACTGAAGGGATTCAGTACATTGTGTTCCTGTAACAACAATGGTTAGGGAAGAGGAGGCTGTGAATCTGAGAGAAGGCGTGAATGGGGCAGACGTGGGAGGGAAGAAGGAAGAAAAAGAAAGGAGGAGATATGTAACCATATATTGATTATATATTTTTAAACCATCTAATTATGAAAAAAGAGCAAATAAGAAGAAATAAGGACAAGCAGGAGGCAAAGCAGCAATGTCTGCGAGCGAGGAGACGAATGGAGAGTGTGGTAGGGTGCCTAGAAAAGGTGGGGTTCCCGAAGTTCCTAAGAAGCCACTAACTTGGGCTGGAGAGGTGGCTCAGAGGTTAAGAGCACTGACTGCTCTTCTGAAAGTCCTGAGTTCAAGTCCCAGCAACCACATGGTGGCTCACAACCATCTGTAATGAGATCTGATGCCCTCTTCTGGAGTATCTGAAAACAGCTACAGTGTACTCACATAAAATGAATAAATCTTAAAGAAGAAGAAGGAGGAGGAGGAGGAGGAAGAGGAGCAGCAGCAGCAGCCACTAACCTGGAACTGCATTCCTGCCAACGACCTAAGGACGCACACACTCAGCCTCACACACTTGAGATCCACCCCTCTGGGTAATGACCATGCACTACAGCTCCGTGTCACCTACTAACCTGTCTGTCCTTTTAACCTTTCCTCGTAACTAGCTTTTACCTCCAATCTTGGGAGAGGCTACTCTCCCATCTCTGTAACTCATCACTCAATTCTGTCACCACATCTACTAACAATCCAAATCAGCACCATCTTTATCCTAAATCACAGTGACAGACTGGTCTCTTTGCCCCAACAACATGACAATCTGTTAAAGATGCCCATAAGTTCACATCACGCCTGTGCTCAAAACCTTCCGAGGGGCCCTAACTCAGAAGCAGCCAAAGTCTTTACAACAGGCCGCACGGCCTTCTGCCAGCTGGCCCCTGGCTAGCTCTCCACCTTGGTCTTTTGGATTGCACCACTCTCACCTGACTACAACCCTAGGGTCTCTCAAACCTTCATGTACACTGTACAAACCTTTGGAGAGCTTATTTAAAATTTTTTAGGTTAATCTCACTTCACTCAAGTGTTTTACCACATGTACATATGTGCTCCACATAGATGCAGTGCTCAAAGATGTCAGAAGAGGTTGGCATAGTCCTCTGAACCTGGAATTACAGACAGTTGTAAATCACCATGTGGGTGCTGGGAACTTAACGCAGATCTTCTGCAAGAGCAGCAAGTGCTTGAAACTGCTGAGCCATCTCTCTGGTCCCTAGAGGGTTTATTTTTAAAACAGATTACTGGTTGTATGTTGGTTCAGTAGTCTTGGAATTTCCATTTCTAACAGGCTGCTGGTGCTGACATTAAAAGACCACACTTTAAGAAACACCCATCTTAGCTCAGCAGGTGGTATTGATGCACAGTTTTAATTCCAGCACTTAGGGGGAATCTCCAAGTTCAAGGATTGCCTGTTTCACAGAGAGTTGCAGGACAGCCAGGCCTACACAGAGAAACCTGTTTCAAAAATCCAGAACAGAGAACCTGAGTTCAGTTCCCGTACCCACATCAGGCAAATGAGGCACCCTCTCTGGCTGGCAAGGGCACCTGCACACACCCGGCGTGCCTCCACACATACAGCTGTAAGGAATGAGTATCCACCTAGCATATAAAACACACACACTCAAGCCTCCACCCTTCACGTTGTCTGGAGCGCCCCTATCTCAGCCTCAGATCCTCGATTTATCTCATTTACGTCAGCAGTATATGATTATCAGCAGGCACACAATCCGTTCTTGTTATCGCCATCCCTCTGTTGCCCCCCCCACCCCCACCAGGGTCCCACCTTGTTGGGAATTCACTGTGTAGACCAGGATGGCCTTTGAATTCACAAGGATCTCGCCTCTGCCCCTGCCCCTGCCCCCACCTCCAAGAAGCCCCACCTCTTTGCACAATTCTCAGTCCACAGGGGATACTAACTCCAGCCCTACCTCCCACAGAGATGCTCTGAACTAGGGACCTCAGTGACAGGTTTCCTCCTAGTGCTGGGCTTCTACACCATTTTGGAACTCTCCTCTCTAAAATATGAACAGAAAACATGATA
>LR756422.1:223528-270572 GCA_902729485.2 Mus minutoides | reverse complement strand
CTGCCCCTGCCCCTGCCCCCACCTCCAAGAAGCCCCACCTCTTTGCACAATTCTCAGTCCACAGGGGATACTAACTCCAGCCCTACCTCCCACAGAGATGCTCTGAACTAGGGACCTCAGTGACAGGTTTCCTCCTAGTGCTGGGCTTCTACACCATTTTGGAACTCTCCTCTCTAAAATATGAACAGAAAACATGATATGTACAGACCCATGAGGAAAATAATCAACACAAAACAGATTACTAGAGCAGAATTTAAAAATATATATTAAGGCTGAGTCAGGTGTGATTTCTCACACCTGCAATCCCTGCATGCAGGAGGCGGAGGCGGGGGCGGGGGCGGGGGCAGGGGTAGGGGCAGAGGCAGGGGCAGGGGCAGGGGCAGGGGTAGGGGCAGGGGCAGAGGCAGGGGCAGAGGCAGAGAGCAACAAGTGCCAGGCCAGCCTGGTCTACAGAGTGAGTTCCAAGTTAGCCATGGCTATACAGTGAGACCCTGACTGTCTTAGTTAGAGCTTCTATTGCTGTGATGAAACACCATAACCAAAGCAACTTGGAGAAGAAAGGACTTATTTGGCTTACACTTCTATATCATTGAAGAAAGTCAGGACGGGAACTCAAACAGGGCAAGAACTTGAAGGCCTGCTCATGTAGAGGCCATGGAGGGGTGCTGCCTATTGGCTCTATTCCCATGGCTTGCCTAGCCTGCTTCCGTATAAAACCCAAGGCCACCAGCCCAGAGACAGCACTGTGCACAATGGGCCTCCCCCATCAATCACTAATTAAGAAAAATGCCCTACAGCTGGATCTTATGGAGGCATTTTTCTCAGTTGATAACTCCTTTCAGCTAGTTCTAGGTTGTATTGAGTTAACATAAAACTAGCCAGCACGCTGTCTCAATAGACGTCCCCCAAAAGATTAGATTCACCTTTATGAGATTTAATGTCAACATGTGGATTAAAGATGACAAGTCTTATTTAAAACATATTCTTTTTAAACTGGACTTCCTACAGTGTGACCTATTTCAAAAGAGAATGACATAATCTATTACGAGTCTAAGCAATCGCTGGACAAGGCTCAAGAGCAACAGATGCATTGAGAACAACGTTCTTTGAGGTAACTGAACCAAAACTTCACTATTCCTGGCAAAGGGATCGTGTTGCTTAAATGCTTGTATGCTCAGCTGTATTTATCAGAACAAAGTCCATTTTGCAACAAGTGACACAGAGTCACCTTCTCATTCCCATCCAGTAGTGTTCTCCTCAAAGGCTTCCACCACGGCCTCAGTTTCTCCTGGAAGTCGCCTCCTAGACTCAGGTGTGGGTGATAGTCATGTCTGTCCACTAATCCTCAAGACTACAGGAGAGCCATATATGCTTTTGTTTTTCCTTCTTAAGGCTGGGTGGGGGTATACCCAGCACATTCCATCTGGATGCCAAATGATCAAGAACTAAACTCCAAATTCAGCATATTAGTAGATGTCACCATTCAATAAGAAGGTACTGGAATAATCAATAAGTATAAAATTTTAAATTTAAACATCAAGAATTCACAATTAGATTTTTTTTTCAAGAAATTGTGTGTGTGTGTGTGTGCGTGTGTGTGTTAGGGGGGTATATGCATGGAGTTTGTGTGTTTGCAGGAGAACATGCACATTGTGTGCACGTGCATTAGATACCAGGACACACCTTAAGATGTGATTCCCCAGGGGTCATCCACTCTGGCTTTTAGACAAGGTGTCTCGCTGGTCTGCGACTGACGGACTAGGCTGGACTGGCTGGCCAGCAAGACTCAGTGCTTCCCCTGTCTCTGCTGCACCCAGGACTGGGATCACATGCACACACTACCTTGGATCATACACAGGTCCTCACACCTGCATGGCAGCCACTCTGCTCACTAAGCTATCTCCCCAGCCCCATCTCTTATTTGTCTGAGAATTTTAAACATATTTATCACATCACATTATCACTTGAGAAAAAGGTACCCTTAAACTTTAAGTTTGAATATATAATACAGGAAGCTGCTTTTTGTTTCTTTTCTTTTCTTTTTTGGTTCCCCGAGACAGAGTTTCTTTGTGTAGTGGCCCTACCGTCGTGGAATTCACACTGTAGACCAAGCTGCCTTGAACTCAGGGAGATCCACCTGCCTCTGCCTCCCAAGTGCTGGGATTAAATGCATGGGCCACCACTCCCTGCATGGGCTTTCGGATTTTAAGATGGTTTCTTAAAGTTTCTAAGTCTAGATAATCTTAAACTATGTAAATATATGTCATGAGTCTTCACTGTATTCTTGCCCCCAGCACAACTGTTGAGGAAAACCCATCTTAGCATGGTGGCACACAGCCAGAATTTACAGAAGTAAACATGGCAATCAGCAGGCTATTACTGGCAATGACTCAGTCCAGGTGCCTCAGCAGGCCATTCTGGTTCAGGGAGCAGGTGAAGTCATGCTTGGTAGACGGCAGTACATGGACTGCTTTAAGTAAGCCGCTAGACAGATCAGTAAGTCAGTATCTAACGGTTGGTCTGTTCTGCTTCAGTTTCACTTCAGAGCTGTGTCTGCTTTATGTCTCTACTGTCATTCACTTATCTTAATTGTTAAGTCAGGCATAATGGTGCACACCTTCAATCTCAGCACTTGGGATGCAGAGACAGGACATCTCTGTGAGCTTGAGACCAGTTTGGGCTACACACCGAGTTCCAGGCCAGCCAGGGCTACAGAGTTACACCTTATCTATCTATCTATCTATCTATCTATCTATCTATCTATCTATCTATACACATACACACACACACACACACACACACACACACATATATATATATACGCACATATATACACAATATACATATATTCACACATATATATGATATATTATATAAATGTGTATTTGTAATATATAGTATATATTATGTATTATATATTATATAAACATGTGAATTTATAATATATTATATATTATATACATAAAACAGTATATATTTATGATATTTATAATTTCTATGATATACATATTTATATTATGTATATCTATAAAATTATATATATTATATCTTATAATATGTTTGTATAATAATAAATATATGTATATATTCAGCATTACTTATTTATTTATAAGTGTTTGCCTATATGCATGCATATAACAAGCTTGGTGCCTGGAGGCCAGAAGAGGACATCCGCTTTCCTGGAACTGGAGTTATGGACAGTTGTGAACTTCCATGTGGTGGGATCACATGCAAGTAAGTGCTCTAAACTTCTAAGCCGCCTCTCTCCAGTTCCTCTCATAACACTCTCTATAATGAGAGACCATTAGAATATGTTAAACATCCAATAATCGGCTATAAACCAAACTGCAGGGTTCTATAATATCAGAGGAGATAGCCATGTGCAGGGTGGTACATGTCTTTAATCCCAGCACGAGGAGTCAGAGGCAGGAGGATCTCTGAGTTCAGGGCCAGTCTTGTCTACATAACAAGTTTGAAAGCCTGTCTGATAAAGCAGCACTAGCTAATGCAGTATAAATATGGATCTACTGATAGGAACAAATGAGCCATATATGATAGGTCCGATTATAAAAGAGAATACAAAGGATTCTCGCTCTACTTTCAACTCAGCCGACCTCAGACCCATCCATACGCTTTCAGATCTGCCCACCCCAAGTACTGCGCACTAATAATACCTGCTAGTGAGGCCTGGCAGCAAAGAAGGCAAATGTACTGCGGCTTCCGGTGATAAGAAGCAGGTCCATCTCCTCCGGTGAGAGAACGCTGCCGAGATCTTCCAGGGCACCGTCAGTCAAAGCTATGTGGTATAACTCTGAGGCCAGGAAACTTACCAGACAGGAAACCAACCTCCTTGTCACACAGACTCTTCTATTTGGAGAGAAATAAGTAACACACATAAGAGGAAATAGGAAAAAAAAAAAAACTTACTGCAGTGGATAATCGAGAAGCCAGCGTCATTTCCAAGTTCCCTTTAAGACCAAGAAGCGCGGGGACCAAAATGAAGACTTCTGTCACATTTTTGAACACCTCCCAGTGCTGTAAAACAAAGCAATGGCTTCCCTCAGCACAGGACGCTTCTAAAGACGTGGGGCAGGTGGGGTTTACTCTCAGCTTCCCTTCCTTTTGCTCTTGGCACTGATATGGAGACAGTGTCTCACCATGTGACAATGGGTGGCCTGAAAGTCACTGTGTAGACCAGGCTAGCCTCAAACTCAGAGACCTGTCTGCTTCAGCCTCCTGGGTGCCTAGGATTAAAGGCTGGGGACAGCACCCGGCTACTTCCTGGTTTTAAAGCACAGCAGAGGTTATCTCATCAGTGAACTTGCTCACAAATCACCACACCCTCCTGAGATCAGGATCTGAGGACTTTAGACAATTCCATTGGTGTTGGTTCAACATCTGACATCACTATGCCCCACTCTACAGCTAACACTGATGTCCTGGAGCTCCTAAGATTTACTCTCTCACACTTTTATTTACTTATTTATTTATTTATTTATTTTTATTTTATTTTGGCAGTCCTCAAGTTGAAGTCCACAGCCTATCACATGTGAAGCAAACTCTCTACCACTGAGCTGCATACCAGCCCTTGAGTTTTTAAAACAGCTCAGGCTGGCCATTAACTCACTAAGGTAGCCTAGGCCAGCCTTAAGCATGTGAGCTTCATGTCTGTATCCCACATGCTAGAGGCCAGGCAGGCACCACAAGGCCCAGTTTCTTTACCATTTCATAATGGCAGAGTTCATGTCCCTAATGGTTAAGAACTCAGCTGTGGGACTTCCTTATCTGGACTGGAGTCTGGGTTCTAGCACTAGTTACAACAATCTCACACACACAAAAAAGTTACATTGTTGTTATTACACTTACAGAGAAGGATATAAAGATTTGAAGAGGCACAGGTACATTCCCAAGGTCAAAAGGAGAGAGAGAGAGAGAGAGAGAGAGAGAAGAAGAAGGAGGAGGAGGAGGAGAGGAGAGCAGAGGAGAGGAGAGGAGAGGAGAGGAGAGGAGAGGAGAGGAGAGGAGAGGAGAGGAGAATTGAGAGTTGACATCTGAAGTAGCTAGTGGCCCTATGTCTGCTACTCAGTTTAAGGTATGAAGTTAAAGGGTGGCATAACAGGCTCGTAAGACCAGCACCAAACTGAAAATCCTATTTAAGGCAGGAGGCCACTCTGTAGCTCAGGCAATCCTAAATTCCCTAAAGAGTAGAACAGGTGGATCTCAAACTCATGATGCTCCTGCCTCAGCTTCCCTGGGTGCTTGGATTTCAGGCATGTGCCACCATGCTCTGATGAAATGACATTTGTGCCCTTCAGGATGGACCTGTCACAGCTGGCTCTGTAATCCCAGAGGAGACATCTCTCGGATGTCTCCATCTATGAAATGAAGGTAGTGATAAATGGCCCTCGGACAAACACCATAAAGCTAATGATACGAAATTGCTTTCTGAACTGAAAAGATCATGTAAATACATAATAACACAGACAGATTTTTTTTTACAAATGCAATAAAAAGGGGGTTGTCCCAGTAGGAGACTTTAGTAACTGACATAGCATGGGGAAAATGAAAAAAAAAAAAAAAAGTGAAGTAAAGCCACATGTGGGCACACACCTGCAATGCTAGCTCTAGGTGGCCTAAGGCAGGGAAGGAAGACAGAAAGTTCAAAGCCAGTCAAAGCTAGGCAGTGAGGCCCTACTGAGGAGGAGGGGGGAGACGGAGAAAATGAAAAGAGGAAGAAGGGAAAGGAAGGGGGAAAGGAAGACCAAAGGGAAGAGAAGAGAAGGGGAGAGAGGGGAGGAGAAGAGGAAGAGGAAGATGGGGTGAGGGCTCTGTTAGTGAGGCCTCGAGACTTACACTCAGTCCTCGGAATCTATGTTTAAAAGAAAGAAAGAAAGCCTTTGGGAGCAGTGGCACACCCCTTAAAATCCATCACTTAGGAGGCAGAGTTAGAGGCAGGCAGATCTCTGTAAATTCAAGGCCAGCCTGGTCCACACATAGTGAGTTCCAGGATCGTAAGGGCTGTGTGGAAAGAGCCTGTCTCTAATTAATGAATTAACTAATTAATTAATTTACAAATCCAGAAAGCCAAGCATGGTGAGACATGCATAATCCCGAAGCTGAGAAGGCAGAGGCAGCCCAGGTTCCTAGAGCTTAAGTGGTTGCCAGCCGAGCCAGTGAATTTCAAGTGGAAGAGAGACCCTGACTCACAAACACGATGGAAGCAATTAAGGAAGATACCCAAGGTAGGCATGCATATGCACACATGCACAATCGAGCAAATACACATACACACACACACACACACACACACACACACACACACACACACGTGCATGCACATGCACACACACACAGGCTCGCACATACAGTGAAACTAAAGACAAAATCTCACCTGCACTATGTCCAAAACCATGCCAGCAGAAACCGTTCCAAACCCAGCCAGCAAGAATGGCACCAGTATCTGCAGAGCCATGACCCCACTGGACTCCTTCGGAATCCTCTGGCTTGTTTCCACAATAACATCATCGCCCTCGCTGGACTGATCTTCGTCCTGTAACATGGCGGTGGTTTCTGAAGCCTCCCTCCCGTCACAGTAGTTATAGCCGGCATAGTCGTCGTACTTGGGGCTGCAGCTGGCTGGGGTGTGCCCACTGCTGCTGTGGAAGGCCTGCTCTGAGAACTCGTGGTAATCCAGATGCGGCTCCGATCTCTTGCTGAAGGTCTGTGCTGCACCCGACAGCCCGTCCTGCCAGATGCCGTTGACTTTTTTATGCCTGTCTTCCTGGTTTTTCTGGTAAATGACTGGTACCATGCTTAAAAGTAAGTTTAAAAATTTGTCAGATTGAATTGTATTTAAATTTAAAGTCCAATCTACAAAACCTCCTCCACTCTCCGGACTGGCACTTGTCTTGTAAGTGACAGGTCTTCCTTTACTGTGGGTCATATTGTCATCACAGAAAGACCTGTATCCTTCAGACTCGAGCTTCCCAAAGTGCAGCAGAACCAAAGTCACAGCAACGCTTGTTCAGATTAAGCCATTGACCGCTAGGTAGAAAAAGTTTCCACTGGGAAAAATAATAATAATCCAGAAGTTTAAAAGAGGAATTCAATCTGCAAAGAAAAAGATAAAATGTAAAACTTAGATAAGTTACACTCATACTGATTTCCATACAGGTGCAGGAGTAATACTAAATTCTATGAGCCAGGCACAGATCTGTTCTGTGACATAAAGGTGAGAGCTTTTTGTTTTGTTTTGTTTTGTTTTATAAAATATAGTACAGAAGCCAGGTATGGAGGTGCACGCCTTTAATCTTAGCACTTGGGAGGCAGAGACAGGCAGATCACTGTGAGTTTGAAGCCAGCCTGGTCTGTGTAGTGAGTTCCAAGCTAGCTAGGACTCCACAGATCCTGCATCAAAAACAAAACAGCAGAAAAGCAGGGATGTTTTAAAATCTACCCTGAGTAGAAGTGCTTTTATTTTTGTATGATTCATGTAACCGAACTAAAGTAATGGTATTTGCTGGACACAGTGGTACACTCCTGTGATAGTAGCACTAATGATGATGAGGTAAGAGGATTGCCCAAAGATAGAGGCCAGCCTGGGCTACATAACAAAACCACAAAGAGGAGGAGGAAGAGAAGGAGGAGGTTCGGGGGCAAAGGAGAAAAGAGACATGACAGTTCCCATTACTATGGAGAGGACTGAAAATTACATTGTGCTTGTTCCAGAATTTTGTCACCAAAAAATTTAAATTGTCAATATAAAAGACACGATAAAATATATGCCATTATACTGTGCAAATATTACATAATAAGCCATATTCCTTTATTTATAAGTTACTCCATATTAATTTCATCAGAATATGAAGTGACAAAAATATTTATCATAAAAGCCATTTCATTAGTATCCTGAATATAGTATAAGACATTTATTCTACAAATAAAGTTAGGTTAGAGTCATCTAACATTATTACATACATAAAAATCATTATTAAGTTGACTTAAAAATACATCCCTTTGGGCTGGAGAGATGGCTCAGCAGTTAAGAGCATCAACTGCCCTTCCAGAAGTCCTGAGTTCAATTCCCAGCAACCACAAGGTGGCTCACAACCATCTGTAATGGGATCGATGCCCTCTTCTGGAGTGCCTGAAGACAGCAACAGTGTACTCATATAAATAATAAAATAAATCTTTAAAAAAAATCCCTTTGTTTATTTAGGAAATGACTCAAAAGAATGGTTATAAATACTCAGGCCTCCATTTTATAAGCTCACCAGAACAAAGTTTGGAATGTCCTTGCATGCTCCTCAGCCTGCTGTGGTCTATAGCCTTCAAGTAGGTCTCTGACAAGTTAGTTGGCCAGTGACTGGAGCCTCAAAGGCCAGAAAGAACAGACACAGATAGCTACTAGAGCTAGTTACCAACTGGCACTGAGCTGCAAGACCACAGACACCTGGGCAGGCAGCACCCAATTGCACAGTGACTTCATGGCCATGCCTATCATACCGGGCTAGAAGCTTCAGATACTTCCCAGACACATCTGAGCCTGTCTTACGCATCCTCGAGAATCAAGGCAGCACTGATTTGATAGAAGACACTTGGTCCCCACTGCCCAGCGTACTGTTGACTTTAATGAAGACACTCTGAGTCTTCAATCCTGGGACAGGAAGAATGACCACAAGAAATGACCAGAGGAGAAAGAGATGAGGGTCGGTAAGACAAGCAGTACTAAGGAGTTCATTATTCCCTCTTCTTTACTTATGGGAGAAACCTGGTAACTCCTGAGACAGAGCATTCTTACAGCATCGGCTCAAAGACCCCAGGCCTCCTGATTCAGAACATGATGTACATATGGGTCCTACATCCTTTTAGTATCCTATATCCTTCACCACAGGATTATGGTACCAACTTCCTCTGGAGTTGCTCCAGGAAATCTAGTGACTACATTAAGTACTGCAGTTGGACCTCCATGTTCCAGGAAATTCAGCCAATCCCATATGGAAAACATTTGCAGGGGAAACATTACCCAATGGTTGGTGATGTGGCTTATTGGTATGATTCTCGCCTAAACGTGCACTATGGCCTAGGTCTGAGGCCTGATGCCACATAAACTGGACATGGTGGTACATGATGCAACCCCAGCACTAAGGAGGTAGAAGCAGGAGAATCAAAAGTTCAGACTCATCCTCAATGTACTGAGTTTGAGGCCAGCCTGGGCTACATGAGATCCCGTCTCAATGGTGGAAAAACGAGTATCTGTTCTGAATCTATACTACTGGTTGTTCTCGCCCACAGTCTCTGAACAGCACAGTAGACATTTAAAAGCTCTAGTGGTTTGAATGAAATTGGCCCCCAATCTGGGGATGTTTTGTCCCCAGGTAATAAGCTGTCAGGGAAGGACAAGGACTGGCCTTGCTAGAGGAGGTGTGGCCTTGCTGGAGGAGGTGTGTCACTGGAGGTGGGCTTTGAGGTTTCCAAAGGGCCAGTGCTTATCTCTTAGCCTGTGCCTGCTGATCAGGTCTGTCTCCAGCACCATTCCTGCCTGCCTGCTTCCATGCTCCCTGACCTGAAGGTAAGGGACTTACCCTCTGAAACTATAGGCAAGCCATTAAATGCTTCTTTTGTAAGAGCTGCCTTGGTCATGGTGACTGTCTGTAGCAATTGAATGGTGATTAAGATGTGCCATTCAGGGGGCTGGTGAGATAGCTCAGCAGGTGAGAGCACTGACTTCAGAAGGTCCTGAGTTCAAATCCCAGCAACCACATGGTAGCTCATAACCACCTGTAATGAGATCTGATGCCCTGTGTCTGAAGACAGCTACAGTGTACTTATTTATAACAATAAATAAATCTTTAAAAAATATATATGTGCCATTCATATTATTTCAAGTATTCTAAGCAGTTTGAGAGCGTTTGTTGTGTCTTCTGTGGCACTGAGGAATGAACACAGCTGTTCATGTGGATCACCCCAACTGTTTTCGCTTTTTTATTCTGAGACAGAGTCTCACTAAATTGACAAAACAGATCTTAAACTTGCAATCCTCCTGCCTCACTGTCCAGAGCAGTTAGGATCATAAGCCTGTATAACCGGACACAGATTTAAAATAGAGAGAAGCTGGGGTGTGGTGATGAACACCTTTAATCCCAACACTCTTCAGGCAGACACCATCTTATCTCCTTGACTTAAGGCCACAGCCTGGTCTACATAGTAAGTTCCAGAACAGCCTGGGCTACATAGTGAAACCTTGTCTCAATAAAGGAGAGGATATAAATCAGAAGCTGCACTTTCCCTAATACTCCTGGTGATTTGCATACACCATCAAGTGTGAGAAGCACTTTCTAATACATTGGATAATCTGGTCTGTCTTCATGAGACCAAAGGAGAATGAGAATTTTTACGTAAACGGTGTGAATATGCACACTCCTAGTCAAAGAGGGAACAGCCCGGAGCAACCTACTAACTGAAGCAGCACACACCCTACATGCCAAGACCTGAGCCTTAAGCACATACGCTGAAGAAACCCCATGATTTACACAGGGAGTGGGGGGTGGGGGGAGAGACAGACAGACAGACAGACATTGGGATGGTTCCATGAGAGGATTCAACACAAGTAACATGAGAGTAGTTTTGTTTGAGCAACGGTATAAAAGCATGGGGCCCTTCAAGGGTACTGTTTATGTTTCTTAATCTTCATAGTCTGTGCAAGCATGTACTACTGTTCTGTGAATTGTGCATACAGCCTTCAAAAGTGCCTGGGACTAGAAACTTGGCCCATTAGTTAACATCACTTGTTGCTCCTGCAGAGACCCCAGGTTCAACCTCAGCTCCAACATGGCTGCTCACAACCACCTATAACTCCAGATCCAGGGGGATCCAACACCCTCTTCTGATCCCCGAGCATGAGACCCATGCACCATGTACATGTATGTACATACATGTAGATAAACACTCATAATAATAGTGTTCCAGTTGGAGTGGTGCTGTGGCAGATCTCACTGTGAGTCCCGCCGTTGCTCCCTTCCGAGGAGAGGATGTTGATCTCTACCTGTTGCCATGGTTTCCTGTACACTGATGGGGGTGACACATCTTCATCTCCGCTGGCATCCGGTCTAGCCATATGATTCATTTTGGCTGATGAAAAGGTAACTGCCACCACACATACAAGGAGGAGTAAGCCTGCTGACCTACCCTAAGTGTATACTGTCCTCTAGGGCAGTCTCTCTGACATAATGAGCAACTACAGGTTACAGTCGATGGTCAAAAGCTCTAACACAACAACTTCCAAAGATCTGAATCTCAAAAACCAGAATACTTTCTTCTGAAACTTTACGGAGTTGAAAGCACTTCCTGGGGCCAGTCAAATAACTCAGCAGATAAAGGCATTTGTAGCCTGGCCAAGGGAGCCCTGAAGACTCTGAGTTCACTCTGTGGGACCCACGGAAATGTTCAAAGAATCAACTCCATGAAATTGTCATCTGATCTACACATGTGATGATGATGATGATAAATTAATAAAAGTTTTTAAAAGTTAAAAATACTACACATTTAGGTTTATAGAAAAATTTATTCCACGTTCCCCTGGAAGGCTCACTACAGCTTACGATGAGAGTTGTGTCCGTGTAACAGTCTTAACAGAAATAAACACTGGGCACTCTGCATGAAAGCAATTTGAATCAAAAGGATTTAGAATTGATGCCAAAATTGATTCTTTAAAGGTAGTAGAAGGGGGATGGGGGGAGGCTGGCCTGACCTCCCACACTGACTCCTGACTCTCTTCAGGCCTGTGCTCTGCTCTTCCACTCTCTGTATGGAGTTAGCATTCAGAAGATGCCTGCCTGATTGCATACAGATTACTTCCTCATTCTATTGAAAAGATCTTAACTCCTTTAATACTATCCACTAAGTACTTCATTGTGTAGCAGGATCCAATGACAAGGACTGGCTCTATTTAACTTTATGCAACAACCAAACAGCAGATAATGCCGAGGCTGCCTAGTTCTCACTTAAAGACCCAAATCAAATAAAAATATGTCCTCCCCCAACTCTCTCCCTCCCTCCCCCTCCCTCCAGCCATCCCTACTTCTCTCAGTCCCTCCCTCTTTCTTCCTCTCCTCTCTCCTAAGACAAAGTCTCACTCTATAGCCCAGGATGGCTAGAAACTATGTAGACCAGGCTATCCTAATACAGATGTTTGCCTGGAATTCATGTTGGGATTAAAGCTGTGTGCCATTAGGCCCAGTCCATTTCTTGTTTTGTTTTGTTTTGTTTTGTTTTGTGTTTTGTTTGTTTTCACGGGGGGCGGGGGGGGGGGGTGTTTGTTTGTGTTTTTCAAGACAGGGTTTTTCTGTGTAGCCCTGGCTGTCCTGGAACTCACTTTGTAGACCAGGCTGGCCTCGAACTCAGAAATCCGCCTGCCTCTGCCTCCCGAGTGCTGGGATTAAAGGCATGTGCCACCACTGCCTGGTCCATTTCTTGTTTTGAACACTTTGACTTCATCATTCTTATCCACTGGACTCCCTACAATGCTTTTCTAGGTCACCTAAAAGAACCAAATTCTGTCATGTGTGTGTGTGTGTGTGTTTGTTTATATGTTCTCCTGAATTGAACACAGGTCCTTGTCCATGCTAGGTGAGCAATCTATCAGCTAAACTGTATTCCCAGACTCCTGCAACTCAATCCAATCTCCTTTAAAAATCTCTTCATTTCTTTCTACCACACTGTCCCTAACACCCAGAACATTCACCTCTTTCAAAAGACCAGAAAGAAAGTATACATTGTCAAGAAAACCTCCCAGATTAATACAGAATCAAGGACACAAAGAGGAGAGAACAGAAAGTATCAAAATGACCAAACCACAGTTGGTAACCACCCCCCACCCTACCCTATAAGCCTTTCTCAATGTTGTGACAGGGAAGGCTTATCTGTTATCTGGCTCACAGTCGGGAAGAAATGGCAGAAGCGTGAGGTCATGCTGGATCCAAAGTCAGGAAGCAGAGAACAGCGCTGTCGCTCAATCTGATTTCCTTTTGAATCAATTTGACCTGATCCATGAAACTTTGCCCTCATAGGTAGGGTTTATCTTCCCTCTTCGGTTAAACATTTCTGGAAATATCTGGCACACCCAGAGATGTGTTTCCATGGTGATTATAAATCCAACCAAGCTGACAGTGAAAAGGTATATTACATTTACTGTTTATCATTTTTATTTTGTTTTGTTTTTTCAGACAGTATCTCATTATGCAGACCTAGAACTCTTCACGTAGACCAAACTGGCCTCAAACTTACAGTAGTCTTCCTGCCTGTCTCCTTAGTGCTGGCTGGGATTACAGGTGCACACCTCCGCATACAGCTCTACTTACAATGTTTTAAATAACTTGTAAGAGCCAAGAGTATCCATTTAGTCCCCCACCACCAATTCCTATGTAAGGAAGGCATCTTGGACTTCCTGTGCTATGTAAGTAGTTCTGGCTCCCAAAGGTTAATACCCAATATGGCGCTGGGGATGGCGACACACACCTATCATCTGAAGCACAAGAGGGGTACCCATGGTTCAAGGCCAGGTTGCACTACTTAGCAAGACCCTAAAAACACTGGCTGGCAGTGCAGCTCAATGTTAGAGTGCTTGTCTACCATGTCCTGGGTCTCTGGTTTGATATCCAGAACTGGAAGCAGAGCTCTCTCCATTCCCAGTGCACTCTCTCTGTTGGCTTGGGTGTGCCATGGCACCCAGTTGGAAATGGGCAGAGGTGGGGGCAGATATATGACTTCCTTTTGCTGTTACATCCCAAGAAAAAAATCCTATCCCCAGGCAAAGGTGTAAGAACGAGGAGCCGAGAGAGCAACTGATCTGTGGCTATGGGTATAAACCAGGGGAGTTACAGCAATGTACACACTTGACCTGAACAGCATTGCAGCCAGCTGATTTAAAGGCACTCGGAAATGTAAAGAGTTACTATTCCCCCAAACACGTTTCCTGCAATAGAAGCATGTACTGTTCCACCAGAAAACCCAAGTAGGGTTCTCATCCCCCACACCAAGCAGCTCCAACTGCCTGCAATACCAGTTCCAGGGGATCACAGCCCCTCTAGCTGCCAGCCCCCATGGACAGCTGCACACACATGCACACATACAGCGTGCCCAAAATGGCCGTGTGCACATACTTACAAAGAACAACAACAACAACAACAACAACAAAAATCTTTTTCTTTCTTAATAAAAGAACAGCATCTCCTTTGGAGACGGGGCTAAAATATACGGAGTCAGCATGTAAGAATAATGTTGATGTTGTTAGCTTCGGCTGGAAACCTACCTAAACGGATTCGTGAACACCCAAGGCCGACTTAGTAATGGAGAGTGACAGCAACTTTCTTGACAACTTGAGGAATACTCACAAAGAGGGAAAGGGCAACCAGTCACCTTACACCGCTCTGGCGCTCTGGCGCTCTGGCACTGCCACAAACTTGACAAGTTCCAGCCAGGAGCCAACTGCCACTCAACAGCCAGCCGATGCCTTCAGACAATCATAAGGCTGCCATGCCATAAAATGGCATCAAATTCAGCAGCCCTAAAACTCTGCACAGCTAGAAGGAAGGCTAAGCATTTGTAAAACTGTGTAGAGACTTCTGACCCCCCCCCAAAAAAAGTGAGGGCAAGTCCTTCCTGTGCTAAATCCTTACTACACCTCAGAGATCTTCAACTGACAGGCGGGTCAGAGAAGCTGACTGCACTCTCAGGACTATAATATCCAGTATTCTCACAAAATGAGTGAGAATATATATATATATATATATATATATATATATATATATATATATATAATATAATCTTCATGTATTTGGAACTTGGGGCACAGATACAGCAAACCATGCTAAAAGCTGAGGCTGTACACCTGCGGGTCTATTATTCCGGTGGCTAAGGTAGGAAGACTGGCAGAGGACACAGTTCAAGGCTACACTGGCAAAACAGCACCCCCCCCCCCACTTCTTAAATGGTGGGAGGGGCCAATGATGGGCATGCCTGAAATCCCAGTACTGGTGGAGGGAGTATTAAAACTTCAAGTCTAAACTGAACTACCTAAATTAACCTATCTCAAAACAACAACAACAACAAAAATCAACAGATTAACCAACAACTGTTAGACCACCTCAAATTTACTAAGAAAATGTTGACAGAAAAAACACAGATGTGTCCATAGGAAGAGGAGTTCTCAAACAAGGTTCCACCGAGCACCCTCCCCCTAGACTACAGCTAGTCCCTATGAAAACAACGTGCAGAGATGTGAAACACAATCCAAACATAATCATGCAGAAGCAGGTGTGACATGTAAACTGGATATGGTACCAAACGCATTTAATCCCAAGGCTGGGGAGGCAGGGGAGGCAGGGGAGGCAGGGGAGGCAGGGGAGGCAGGGGAGGCAGGGGAGGCAGGGAAGGCAGATAAGTATCATCGGTGAGTTCAAGGCCAGCATGATCTACACAGTGAGTTCCGGGTCTCAAAAGCCAAGGCGGGTGGGGGGGGGGGCAGCAGTCATGAGAAAGATTTATGCAGCTTCTGGCTTGTAATAGAAAAACACGTTGAATAACAGAACTGTTTTGAAGCTGAAAAATTGCTTTTAAGCAACCAAAGGACATATACTTCCTTTAAGCTATCTTAAATATTTCTTATATATATTCTGCCAAACAGAAAAAAAAAAAGAGTTCTCTCTTACAACTGGAATGTAAAGTTCATTAATTTCTTGCAGTTTCAGAGAATATTATTACCACTTAGCACCCAATATAAAAGCACGGTAAACAATTTAGAAGCTATCCATAAGGTATTGCTACTAAAGACGGGGTGAGCAGTTGTTGGTTTGCATTTTGTTTTGTTTTTAAGATTTCTTTCTTTTTTAAAAAATGTGTATGTGTTTCTGTGGGAGTGTATGTTTTGGGTGTGTGGTGCCAAAGAGGCCAGAAGAGGGCTTCAGGACCCCTGGGGTTGGACTTACCGGTGGTTGTGAGCTATGCACTGTGGATTCTAGAAACTAAACTTTGGTCCTCTGGGAGAAAGCATTCACTCTTAACTTCTGAGGCATCTCACCCCCTGATGTTTTGGTTTTTTGAGGTAGGGTCTCCCTGTTTAGCCCTGGCTGGCCTTGAACTCAGAGATCTGCCTTGCAACTGCTGGGATTAAGGACGTGCAACATTAAACCTGGAGGGCCCATCTTTTGAGATAAGATCTCACGTAGCCCAGGCTGGCCTTCAAACCTCCAAGGATGCCCTTGAACCTCTCATGCTCCTATCTCCACTTCCTAAGTGTTAGAGCCACATCTTGCTAAAAACTGGACTGTTTTGCTTTCTTTGATGAATGTCAAAACATGCTTTTCACTTCAACAGAAAGAAAACTTCCAGCAGAGCCCTACTGATTCTATACTTCTATCTTCTTCATTTATACTTCGATTTTTGTGGTTGTTTGTGTTTCTTGAGGCACAGTCTCACTACATAGCCCTGGCTGGCCTGGAACTTGAAGAGAGATCCGCCTGCCTGCCTCTGCTTCCCATAGCCACCTATACTTCTTTAAACTAACACGTAGCCAGGTATGATGGCTCACACCTGTAATCCCAGCACGCAGGCAGGACTACCATAAATTTGAAACCAACCTGGGCTACAGTTCACATAATGCCTTAAATAAATAAGTGAAATGGTCTGTATTGTATACACAAGTGAAATTGCCCCCAAAAGAAGCTTAAAGTAAAATCAATAGTTCTCATAAGGTGCTTTTATAAGCTGACAAGATGCCATAATAATATTAACATGAATCACATTTCTTCACCATTTCTCCAGCACATAGAGCCCTGAACGGCCATCTCAGTGTAGAAACTAAGAGCCAGGCCATTCATTCACCAGGGCTCAAGTCGGGAGCCGCTCTCACTCAGAGCCCACACCAACGTAGGCTTTTCTATTTTGCCCTTTTCACACACTCCCAACTCTGAGGGTTCAATTTTTTTTTTTCAAAGCAAACCCACTTCTAAAACCAACTTAAAACCTGTTCTTGACTCTTTGAATATTTAAAATGAGAGGTAAAAGAGAAGCTTTCAGAATGGCCAGGTACAGAGAAGATGCAAAGAGGTCAAAGTTAAAAAATGAAGAAGAGAGAATGAGATGGAGAAAGGACAAAGCCAACCAGACAAAGTTTAAAAGAGAAACAAAGCTGTCCCTTTACAAAGGGACAGCCCTTGCTCCGTGTAAAGCTTTCGTTTTTATTCTCTATTCTAAGTTCAAAGATGTCCCATAGAAAGTCATGGGCATACATCTGTATGAAAGTGTCATGAATTCCATTGTTCTGTAGGCTTGCTGATAAACAGTAAATACAATAATACCAGCTCACTTTTACAGGTCAGATGTCCACTCAGTACTTCCAGCCAGCCAAGAGCCAGGTCTCATTTCTGTCCTAAATGAGCAGTGCTCCCACCTGACCAGGCCCACCGCAGTCCTTAGGTGGTGAAATGAGAGACACAGGATGGCTCCCACACTGAGGCAGGTCTAACTCAGACAACTGCCTACCAACCTCACCTTCCCAAGCTAGGCCACCTTCATCACAGCAGCGTGTTCCCGGGGAGGTGAATGAAGCTAGATCTCACCCCTGACCGAGCAGCTCCGCTTTCCTTCAGTCCGCTCAAACTCACTAGAAAAGTCTGCATGCTGATAAAGCCAATTTCAGGAACCTGGCATCAGGTTACTCAATTATGTTGGCATCAAATTGAAATAATGATCTGGCTTTTCCTATCTTTACTCTGGCAATCAAATCCCTCCTCTACCTTTGGTCAAGGCTGAGTATTTCTTAGTTGGCTATCAGTTGAAACCAAACCAAACCAAACCAAACCAAACCAAACCAAACCAAACCAAACCAAATCAAAATGAGGCAGGCACCCTAGATAACCGGGTTGCCAGCGCAACTTAAAGTTGAAGGTAAAACTCTTTCCTTCCACTAGGCCTGCACTGGACAGGCTCTCAACAGTCAATCAAGGATGGGGGCGGAGCTTGTGGCTCCTACCCTTACTGGTGAACTATTGCTGATTGACAGACTCTGAGAGGAGGAGCCACTGTCTCCAGTTGTGAATCCCAGTGGAAACCTCGTCCCCAGGCTCCAAAGGCTATTTCCAATCCCACAGACACACAGTACCTGGTCAAACCCTGTGCTCCTGGAAGAGGCCAGGTGCACGGGGAACGGAAGGGACGAGAGAGGCTGAGAGCAATCATCATGTGTTACATACATGTATGACCCTGTCAAAGAACATATTTTTAAAAACCCACTCCCTACGTCTGTAGCTCAGCAGTCTTCATTTTTCTTGTTTGTTACACACAGATTATCTGCAATGGAATAAAGATTTTACAGAAAAAGAAAAAAACTATTTATTGTGGGAGTGAATGCTTCTGAGACAGTCGTCCTCAGCACTCTCTTCTCAGGTCCCAGAAACTAGGGGAAATAGAGCAGGCTTTCTCAGAACATCTTCGTGAACTACATGGGAGGTACAGCTCCGACTGGGAGCCAATCCAAGTCGCCAGGTAGCCTGGACTCCCAGCACTCAGAGGCTTAAGACAGGAGGATCGCGAAATTTGAGGGCAGCCCAGGCTTTGTAGGAGTGAATCCTGGTCACCTTGTGATATGTGATCAGAAGTGTCTCAAAACCAAAATGGGGGTATAGTACTTGCCTAGCATGTCCTGGGTTCAAATCCTATCTTTAAAAAAAAAAAAAGCCATGAGATGGCTCAGCAGTTAAGAAGCACTGACTGTTTTTCCAGAGGTCCTGGGTTCAATTCCCAGCAACCACATGGTGGCTTACAACCATCAGTAGTGGGATCTGATGTCCCCTTCTGGTGTGTCTGAAGACAGCTACAGTGTACTCATATACATAAAATAAGTAAATAATTAAAAAAATAATTTATTTAAAAAAAAAAAAAAGAAAAGAAGAAAGGGTCCATACTTCTACTGGACAATGTTAGGCATTAAGGAACCCTAGTGGTCTTGTTTAGGGAATGTGGGGTTGAACTCAGAAGCACAAGTGTGCTAAGCTCATGGTCTGCCTCTAAGTTACACTGTGTGGAAGCACGGTGCTCTAAAAGGAAATATCGCTAATCTAGGAAGGTTACAGCATAGACATCGCTAATGGATTTTTTTAATGTTTTTTTTTTAATTACTATAAAATGTTCAGGATATCCTGGAATCTGCCCAGGCCTGCCTCAAAATCCTTTGGTTACATAATCATAATTCACACTTGGAAAACTGAGTCTCAAGTAGTTCAAGTATTTATAAAGTTAGTACGATAAGGACCCTGCACTTGAACTCAGGGCTTTCTGGGTGGCCAGCTGGTGACACAGAAGTCACTACAGTTGTTCCAGATTATCCCATGGCCAGCA
The DNA here is from genome assembly GCA_902729485.2 of Mus minutoides. Classification (NCBI taxonomy): domain Eukaryota; kingdom Metazoa; phylum Chordata; class Mammalia; order Rodentia; family Muridae; genus Mus; species Mus minutoides. Next base: position 251,180 of record LR756422.1, on the reverse strand, counting down.
TGTATGGGCATGTGTGGCTAAGGATCCAAAGAGGCCCCTCTGTCTCAAAGGTGAACTCACTTTGCATTGTCTTCTATTAAGAAATAAGTGGAGGAGTATCTTCTGACAGCCCAGAAAGGCATGCCATAGCTGGCTCATTTACGTGTGCCATGTGGAGCCGTGCAGCCATAGCTGGCTCTTTACGTGTGCCACGTGGAGCCGTGCAGACTGAAGCACCAGCTCCCTCCGCTCATTTACACAAAGCTCTTTACCAGTCTTTGAGATTTTGATACAAAGGTCCACGTATTCCCCAGGGCTTGACAAAATGTGCCCACGAGAAAGACTAAAATAGTGAGCTTTAAAGGATAAAAGTAAGATCCAAAGAAATTGGGGTGTGGAGAGAGGGCAGACAGGAGATGGGGTTGTGGGGAGCAATACAATGAAGTAAATGGTAGCCAGACAGAAAACCACACAGAGAGAATGGAGAGGTCCAAGTCACAGTTCACATGACCAAACATCAAGTGGCCGTCAAGAGAAGTCCAGGAATTCCTAGCCAGGAGGAAAGCACAGAGGAGGCCCCTAAGTGCTCAAAAGCATTTACCCATGGGGAGTAGGGCAGGTTAGATTTCTTCAAAGGGCTGACGCATCTTAACGAATCATTTCCCTAGAGCTGACTCTTGACTAAATTACATGGCAATGAAAATGAGCAAGTTTGTGCATAATACTTTCCAACGTCTGCAATTACCTTAGGATAATTACAGAGGGCCAGTGAGATGGCTCAGTGGATAAAGGCACTGGCCACTAGGCTCAAAGAACCAAGTTTGATTGCCAGGAACCATATGGTGTTAAGGTGAAAACTGACTCCTGCAAGTTGTCCTCAGTGCTCCACCAGCGCCCATGTCACAAATGTGTAGGCCTGTGCACACACAATACACACACACATACACACACATACACACACACACACTCATGCACACAGAAATACATTTTAAAGATCCATATATGTTAACAGTTTCAATTTAGTTTTAAAGCCATTTCTATATTAGCAAAGTTTGACTCTGACAATCTAGTCTAAAATAGATAAACTTATTTACAAAACTAGCCAAGTTTCAACACCGCAAAAGTCTACAGATAGGCAAGTTTGAACTGAAACCTTTCTACTTCTCACAAAATTTTCAAAGCTGCTTTCCAGTTACCAGAACCATATGTCAACAGAATTCTTCCTTTGTTTCTCAATTTAGTTTTGTGACATCACAGTACTGTGACAGTAGAGACACTTCTCTGGAAACAAACTGACATCATTAAATTCATCCCCATGAGTTCTCTGAGGCATATGGATGCTCTAATTTTACCACTTCAAAGAGCAAAACCTCTCTCTCCTGTTGGCTCTGGGGACTTTAATCTTATTAATCTTACTTGCTTTGTCCCCGGCATCTGTAAAAAGCTGCCTTTGTCAAAAGCTTAGAATGCCTTGCGAGCTCAAATGCCCATGTGTGCTAGATTTCTCTTCCTGTGGGCCACCTGTCCCATTCTATACTTCTAAGTGAAAATCAAAATGTATTACTCTTATTACTGTTTGTTGTTGTCGCTGCTGTTGTTTTGAGACAGGGTTTTGGGTATACCAGGCTGGCCTGGAACTCGCTACGGCAAAGCTGACATGATCTTGAACTCCTGATCTTTCAGAAGCTAGGTCTGCAGGAGAGATCGCCATATCCAGAACCTTCCTCCGACATCTCTACCACTATGTGGCTGTAAGAGAGTATTTTGGGTTGCATATCTTTTAAAAAATAAACAAATGTAGTTCTTCTAACCCTAGTGTTTCAAGTGAGAAAAATATTCCAATAAAACCTTTTTGCCCAAGAAAGTCTAACTAAAAATAAAACAGTCAGGATATCAGGAAATATCCCCATTTTGTCTTTTGTTGTTGCTGTTTTACATTTGTTTGTTTGCTTTTTTGAAACAGGGTTTCAGTCTATAGTTCTGGCTGTCCTGGCACTTCCTGTGAAGACAAGGCTAACCTCAAGCTTGACGCAGTTCTCCTTCCGCTGCCTTCTGCACCACAATTACAGCTGTGGGGTGCCACATTCAGTTACACTGTTTTTTGTTCCACATTTATTTGTGGGTGTGTTCTTGAGTGCGTGCCTGCATACATGCATATGTATGTGTATGTGAATGTGCGTGTATCACATCGTGAACATGGAGGCTGGACATGTGTGGAGGTCAGGGAACTACTTTCAAGGGGTTGGTTCTCTCTATCAAACTCAGGTTGTCAGGCTTGGTGGCCAGAGCCACCTCCCGCCCTGTTTTGCTTTTGTTTTATTCTTTTGAGATAGGGCTCTCTCTCCTTAGCCCAGGTTGCCCTCAGACTCATGACAGTCCTCCTGACTCAATCTCTCCAAGTGCTGGAATACAGAAATAGGCCACCAAACGTGACTCACTGTGTCATATGTCATGAGACTCAATGAACATATGCTTAGTCCCTACTCTGTGCCAGGCACTAACTGGTTAGAAACGTGTTTAGTCCCTCCTATGCACCAGGTATTATACCAGTTACCAGGCACAATGTGAAAAGGCAGAAGAAAGCTCTTAGAGCTTTCTATCTTGGAGCAAAAAAGGCAAACAAACAGGGAACCTTTATGAAATGGGACAGAAACAAAGGGAAGATTCTTCCGATCAGATTGGAAGCAGATTTTGAAATGCCTGTATCACTAGGCCAAGAAATATAAAGTTTCTGAGTGAGTTGAGAAAGACAAAGGACCTAAAGAGATCTTAGGGCGATAGCTATCTCACCAGTGAATCAGGTCCTGATTAGATCCAAGGGCATCTTACTTCCTCTACTATAAACCCAAGTTCCTTAAGAAGGCTAACTAAATCCCAAAAACAAGCCCTTAACCCTATGGTCCAGCAGTATCTATGTTCAACATCTTCTGGTTTTCTACTTTATTTAACTATTGAGACAGTCTCAATGGAGCCCTGGCTGGCCTGGAACTTGCTATAGAGAACTGGCCTCAAGCTCACAGAGATCTGCCTGCCTCTACCTACCAAGGTCTAAAAGCATGGGTCACCATGTCTGGCCTACTTTAATGTTTCAAGACGTGTTGGTCACACAACTCTCTACATTGTTTGCTAACTTATTAGGTGCTTAGAGTTGGAAAGATGACCTAGTGTACCAAGTTCTCCTTAGCCTGGGGGTTGTTTGTGTTGTTTGGTTGTTGTGTTTCATTGAGAATGTGTCTCATGCAGCCCAGGTTTTCCCACACTCGATAGCCAAGGAATCGGCTCAGTAAGAGGGCTCACTTCTTGAACAAGCATGAAGACCTGAGTTTGAATCCCAGGGGACCCACGTCAAAAAGCCTGATGTGACCACACCTGTACATATAATACCAACACTGTGGAGGACGTAGACAGGATGACTACTGGGGCTTGCCACCTGTCAGCAGATACCCAGGTTCAATGAGAGACCCTCTCTCAAGGTATATTTCCTTGAGAAATATGGCCAAGGGTAAGACAGTAAGACACTTGTGTGTGACCACCCAGGCATCTGCTCACACCACATGCACATAGACACCAAAAATAAAACAGAAAAGGGAAGAAGAAACCAAGTGTAGATTTAATCTTAGTTCTCCAGCTGGCTTCTACCAGAAATGAATTCTAGAGTATTTTATCAATATTAAGTCTCGTCTGACTTCTTGAGTCCAATCTCCATTGTTTGTTTGTTTGTTTGTTTGTTTTTCTCTTAATGTAATGATGAACTCAGGACCCTTATGCCTCAGCCTCCATCCAGAGCAACTGGAGCTACAGGCATCCCACCATACCCTGCTTGATCGCAACTGCTGCTGCTACTGCCGAAGACCGCTCCTCCAAGCTGGAACCAAGCTATACCCTCAGGTCTGATCTCAATTTTACTAGGCTCTTGAGAGAGAAAGGGGTCAGTAGCATATTGAAAGAAAAAAAAAAAAACCATCAACAGGATCAACTAGCCTTACTTCTGAGTCTTAAAAGAAGACATCATGGAGAAGCAAGGTGCGGCAAAGGAAAGGTGGAATGGGTGGGGCACAGCAGCCTCCACCTTCAATCCTGGCTTTGGGAAGGCAGGGGCAAGTGGATTCCTGGGAGCATGAGATCAGCATGGTCCCAGGCCAGCCAGGGTTACAGTGAGAGCCTGTCTCAAAAGGAAGTCTTGTCTCTGCCCCTTCCCTCCTCGTGGCACCTCCTAAGCAGGAGCTGAATGTCTCCTTACCAGCCACAAGCTGTTGGAAACTTATTGAAGTGGACCATGAAATGCAAATATTGTACATTTTATGAGAGAAGTTCATGGCCACAGAAGCTGCTCATGCTCTGGGTGAGGAGCAGAAGGGTTGTGCGGTCTGAATCAGTGTTGGGAATGACAAACGACGGGGTTCCCCAACCCCCAGGGCAGTGTGTCTGCCATTCAGTCAGGGCTTTTTTTTTTTTTTTTTTTTTTTTGGTTTTTCGAGACTGGGTTTCTCTGTGTAGCCCTGGCTGTCCTGGAACTCACTTTGTACACCAGGCTGGCCTCGAACACAGTCAGGGCATTCTTGTAACAGACCAAGAAGTGGAGAGACAGGAAACACAAATGTGTTTGAGGATGCGGGGCAGATGCCGATCTGAGCTGGTCACTGCAAAAAGAATTCTTACTGCAAGAAGAGAACAGTTTTCCTGGACTGCAACACGGTGGCTGGGGCTCAAAAGAACTAGCAGGATCTGAAAGTTTTTCAGTATACTGCCATAAAACCCTTACACAGCGAAGCCAAGAAGCCTTCGGGACCAAAGCATCCACAATTCAGCAATGTCACTCCACGTGTCCTGCAACACAAACACATTACTCTGAAGAAATGACAACTAAAACAAGGAAGAGGCACAGATTGCCAAGAGACGTAAGCTGTCCTCAATGAGAGCTTCCACTCCTGAGTCCACTCCAGAATAAACTCTCAAGAATACATATGTGTATGTGCATGTGTACATACATGTGTAGGTATACATATATCTATATGTATATTAAAAAGAATAGCAAATACTGATCCAACCTTGGGGAAAAGAATGAAGAACTGAATGAAGGAAAGCTTTTCCCATTTTTCCTACTCAGATTTTTTTCTTTTTTTTTTTTTGAGAAAGATCCCTGGACTTACTACAATATTACCTTCCAATTATTTCTTACTCTTGCTTTTTCTCTCTACCTTCTGGCACACACTTTTTTTTAAATATTGCAAATTTTGCTCAAATCTCTAGAAATTCCTTTTTTAATTTTAATTTTTTTATTATTATTTTTGAGACAAGGTCTCTCTACATGGCCCTGGCTGTAGACCAGGCTGACCTCAAATTCAGAGAGATTATCATGCCTCTGTTTCCACCAAGCCTGGCTAAAACATTCTCCAATACTAGACGTACCTGTCCTTTCCTTCCTTAAATCAAAATTCCTATTTCCTTAGTAGCTGCTCAGGAAGAAAGAAAATGACTAAATCTACTGACATAAAGGTTAAACTAGACGGGGCTCAGAGGTCAACTGTTCCCCCCTACCCCAAGGGCCCACAAGGCAGCTCACATGACTATCTATGTTCATTTCTATGTATTTTAAAGGTAAATAAATTTAACTGAAGTCATTTCACAGAGATAAGGGGTCCCTAGATAAATCCACTACATAAAATCAGGCAAGTCCACTCAGACCATAATCTCCCAGGGATTGAGATGTGAAAGGTGGTGCACACCTTCAATCCGAGCACTAGGGAAGCAAAAGCCCTTGAGAGAGAAAGGGGAGTTCAAGGCCAGCCTCATCGACATAGTGAATCCCAGGACAGCCAGGGAGAGAGACATTGTTTCAGAAAACAAAACTGGAAAACAACCAAAAATCAATTCCCCCAAACCTATCAGTTTTCTTTGCCACCTGCTTGTAGAAAATCTTGGGTTTGGGGTGATTTTCTTCATTTGTAACAGTTTCACTCGGTAGCCCTGGCTGCCCTTAAACCCACAGAGATTCAGTACTGGAATTACAGGCATGTACCACCTTGCCCAGTTTACAGGGAGCCTTCCTCAACAAGAGGTCCCAAAGCTGCAGGGAACAGAGGGGTACTTGGGGAACAGTGAATAACAGATCAAGGTTTATATGTACACTGTTGACCAAGCTCGTTAGGTAAATTGGCAAGAACACACTGAGGCTCCATACTAATGCTGTCAGCTGATTTCTAAGGGAGGCCACCAGTGAGTCACAAGAATGGTTCAATTATGCGGGGGTTTTTTTGTTGTTGTTTATAGGTTGGAGGGCAGGACTGGGCTGTCCCTCACCTACTTCAACATCAGTTGCTCTCCATTATTTCTCCTTGGAGAGCTTTGACCTTCTTCTTTTCTCTAAAGTTCCTGAAGTTTGATAGCATATGTTCAAACAGTGACAGATTTCCTTGCATGACCAGGCTATTCAGTCTCCTGAGCCTTTTCTTAGGACCACCCACACCTCTTACAAACGGCATCTGTAGCAAGAACCTTAAAAGTCGGTTAGGTTAGAACCCTCTCCCAGCTACGTCATGAAGTGGGTCTGGGTCCTTCATCTTGGCGGCCCACCACCAGGCCTGTCTTCAGCAGGAATCATTTTAAGATGATTTTCCCAGAACCCCCCTCTCTAGGGGTGCCTCCTTTCAGCGCCTCTCTATCCACTGCCCCTTCCCCTGCTCCCCATGCATTCTTGCTCCTCCACACATAGTCAGGGGTAAGTCCCATCTCCTCCCCCAGTGCCAAACCCATTGCCATGGCCCAGAGACTGCTACAGTGGCCTTAAATCAAGTTCCTCGCCATACAAGTTCCATTAGATACTTTTTTTTCTTTAGTAGCAATTAGATCCACGGAGAAAAGAACTGGAGTTCAGAGAAATGTCATCTCTTCTAGTAACTTTGGGAAGAAAGACCTTAGGCTGGATCTGTACACACGCAGAAATCCCCCGTGCAGAAAGCACAGCAACATTCATTCAGTTCCAGGTGACTCTTAATCTCCGCTCCAGCAAAATGGTTTTCACTCGAGGTGCCAGCGGATGCCTGCAATCCAAACTTGGGAAGCAGAGACAGAAGGATTGCTGCAAGCTCAAGGCCAGTCTGATTTACACACACACACACACACACACACACACACACACACACACACACACACAGAGGGAGAGAGAGAGACCTCAAAAAGCAAATATAATATCTAGCATCCACATATATCATAACTGCAATAGAAACTACACAGACTGAAAGAAGAAAAGACCTTTTTAGTTTACTGGGAAGCACATGAGATTTTGTTCGAGTGATTTGTTTAAAATCCAACCTAAATTATTTGTAGCTAATAAGTGAAACTTTCCAAACATAAAATATACAAAAACAGCCTAAAGTCCCAGCAGGACACCCAGGACCATACCTCCTGTGGCTTTTCTCAAGAAAGCCAAATAAATAAATAAAACTTTAAAATCACAATAAAATGCCCAGGAATGACCAGGTAAAAGGTGAAAGATTCAAATGCCTCTTAATAGTATTTTTATACAACTTTGCCTATAATGAATAAGACTCTCAACAACAATAACAAAAAAATCAAATAAAACAGCAAAAATAGGGGCAGAGGGTCTATACAGATATTTCTCCAAAACAGATACACATATGGCCAATAAGCATACAAAAGGCTTTTTAATCTCTTGTCTGAGATGCAAATTAAAACCAGGAAAAGATATCCAATCACAACCACTAGGATAGCTTTTTAAAAAAGAAACAGTAAAAAAATGACAAATGTTGGTGGTTGGAGGTTTAAGGAAAACGCAGCCCGCACAAACTGTTTGGTGGAGTGGAAAACGTAGCAACAACTTTGATTAAAGTCTGAAAGTTTCTCAAAAATGTTAAGTACTAAGGAGTTCCACACCTAAGGTTGGGGCATTTAAAACGCACATCCACAGATGTTCTAGCAGCATCATATCCGACGGCTAAAGGTGAAAAGCAATGAATGCAATTTCATTAACTGATGAATGGGCGCACACCGCATTATCAGTCATTCAGCTCTAAGACGACCTACACTAATTACACCGTGAATGAGCTTTAAAAACAGTAGGCTACGGGAAGGAAGCCAGACTAAAAGCCACAGACACGTTGGTTGGGTGTGGTTGGGCGTGAGATCACCACCAATTGAGAAGTTGAGGCAGGAGGACCCACGAATTCAGATTTGACTGGACTATAAGGGAAGAGCCAAAATCTTGTCTTTAAACAGAGGAGGTGGGGAACCACAAATACTGTATGATTTCATTAGTGTCTCCAAAGAGCAAATGCATAGGAACAGAAACATTAGTTGGGGCAGTGGGGGAATGGGTGGCAAGCAACTAAAAGGTATAGGGTTTGGTTTGGAGATTACATATATAGATATAGATGAAGATATAGATATAGATAGTAGTGACAGTTACAAAACTAGATGAATACAGGCAAAGCCACCTTTGGGAGAGATAAGTAGCACGTATGCTACATGACTCATCGGTCAATCAAACGTCCATTTACAAAAAGATGACATCGGGGCCCTATACCTAAGAACGTAATATATAAGTAACACACAAACATGCCAGCTCTCGCCATAAATGGACACCGAGACTTCTTAAAATTGAGGCATACTGTGCATCCATAAAGCCAAAAGCTGGGTGGCTACGCTGCTGAGCCCCGAAGCAGGTTCCAGGGGTGAGCACAACCCGCCTCGCAGCATCTGCATCGGAGCTCACCTTCCTCCATCCCTCGGCGCACGCCCCCAGTCACCGCCACCGGAGCGGGGCGCCGAGTCCGAGACCAGCGGCGGGCAGGGCTGGGCAGAGCCGGGCGGTTTCGGGTCCCGCCGGCCGAGGCTCCGCATCCGCCGCACCTCCGCCCTCCCACACCCAGCAGTGCTTCAGCCTCCGCTCCCACCGCAGTCGCCTGAGCCGAGCCGGAGCGCGGAGACGCTCCGGGAGTCGGTGAGCCCGGCCCAGCCCGGCGGGCCCGCCTCGCCTCCTCGCTGCTGCTGACAGTCGCCCGGTGCCCGCGGCCACTCGCGCGCACCCCGCCCCGCCCCGCGCACGCGCGCAGCCGGCCGGGCCCGCGGAGAGCCGCTGATGTGGCCGCCCGGAGGCTACCCGGATCCGCGGCCGCGCCCCGGCAGCCGCCTGTGCGCTTGCCCGCTCGACCTCCTTCCAGCTCCGACTCCTGGCTGGTTAGCTCAGGCTGTCCCGCGCATCCTCCCAGCCGCATCCCAGCCCGCGCATCCTCCGCTCACCGCTCCGTCAGTCCCGGGCCTCGGCGAGGGTCCAGCTCGCGTTCCTTGCCGAGCGGAATGTAACCGAGGACGTGGGAGTCGTTCGTTGCGCTCTTCTGGGAGGCCAAAGGACGGGGAGGAGACGTGCGGGCAGCGCGTCACGCCCTCTGAGCGCCTGGCAGGGTCAGAGCCAAGTGCAAGGCGCTGCCCAGCCGAGCTTTACAGTTTGCCCACGCTCGAGTTTTGGGAACCAAGGTAGACTTGAGCCAGAATTTGCCTAGGAAAATCGGGAGCTGCTTCCATGACTGTTAAGCACCTATTATGTGCGGTTCAGCTAATGGGGCTCCACCATCCCACCCCGCAAAGATGTGAGCCCCAGAGCATTGACTCTTGGTGGAAAGCTGCTCGTTTTGATTCTGAGGCTATTCTATTACCTCAGACCAAAGTTTTTACCATATTCAGACGGGGGTAATCTAGCACCTTTTCAGGTGGGGACAGGGACACACACACACACACACACACACACACAGAGAGAGAGAGAGAGAGAGAGAGAGAGAGAGAGAGAGAGAGAGAGAGAGAGAGAGAGAGAGAAACACTTCCATCTGACTGGGCATGATGGCACCTGTCTTTAATCTCAGAGCCAGGTGGTTCTCAGTGAGTTCAAGACCAGCCCTCTACTCAGCAAGTTCCAGGAAAGCCAGGGTTACATAGTGAGACCTTGTCTCAAAACAAAACAACAACAACAAAACCCTCGTTTTCTTGTGGGGTTTTCTTAAACCCTAGAGGACAAAGTCTCTCTGTGCAGTTCTGGCTGGCCTGGAATTGATATGTAGACCAAGCTGACCTTGAACTCAGATCTGTCTGCCTCAGCCTCTCAATGCTGGGATTAAAGGCATTCACCATCATTTTCCAATCTTCCCTCAAACTCTTACCCTTCCTGTTTTGGAATTACAGGTGTGTACTGTTGTGCCAAGCCCTTGAACACATTGGGGGGGGGAGCTGGGGGCGGCGGGGGGGGGGATTTTAAAGACTGGAGAGATGCTTAGCAGTTACAAACAGGTACTGCTCTTGCACAGGACACAAATTTAGTTTCCAGCACCGACCCACCTACACATACACCTGGAAACACCAGCTTAGCTGGACCCAATGCCTTCTTTTGCCTTCCACAGGCATTAATTGGCATTCATGAGCACATACCCAATCCCTGCACACATTTATACAGTAATTTAAAATCTTTAAAGGATTTTTAAATACCTTTAGGAATGAAAACATTTCTATGAAGAACATGGGTGTTGAATTAAAAATTACAGGGAGTCGTTATTTTGGTTTAGGGTTCTGTGCTAACCCCCCCACCCACCCCAAAATGGAGTCACTTACCACTCACCAACTTCCCCACCTGTTTGAAGTGCATGATGTTGCAGCAGCCTTTGCCTTACTTTTTACACAGGCAATCCTGGTGCTGACTCCTCTGTTGCTCCCACCCCACCTCTCCTGTCGTAAAAGGGAAGGAACTTTCAGCCACCCAGTCTGCTCCTGGGTTCCTTGTTTCCACTTTCTTCGGCCCCTTTGGGTCTGTGAAAGAAACCAATACCTACCTCATTGGAATGCTCACTCTATTTTGTGAAATGAACTATGGCCCAGTTTTACAATCAGAAAATAAAGCCAATTAAAACCCTTAAGCTAAATGGCTGTAATTTTGTCTGTTGACATGGGAAAGCCAAGATTTCATTCATTTCCAGATGTCTTCCTTTTGATTTAACTACTGTCTTAGTTAGGGTTTTATTGCTGTGAAAAGACACCATGACCACAGCAACTCTTATAAATGAAAACATTTAACTGGGACTGTTTCAGAGGTTCAGTCCATTATCACCATGGTGGAAAGCATGGTGGTATGCAGACAGACTCCGTGCTAGACAAGGAGCTGAGAATTCTACATCCGGATGGCACTGGTGTGGCTTGAACATCTGAGACCTCAAAGCTCACCCACAGTAACTCACCTGCTCCAACAAGGCCACACCTCCTAATAGTGCCACTCCATCTTAATAGAACTGCATCTTAATAGAAGGTGATTAGCTGCTCCAAAAAGTGTCAGAAAGTTTAAGAGGTAAGTGTGTCTCCCTGGTTCCCTGGCTCAGGGAGTCTCTTCAACTTCCCACTCAAAAACACCCATCCAGAGCTGGGTGTGGCTGAGGCATGCCTTTAATCCCAGCCCTCAGGGAGCAGAGGCAGTGCATCTCCGAGGTTGAGACCAGCCTGGTTTACTGAATAAGTTCCAAGACAGAAACTTTGTCTCAAACAACAATAAACCAGCCATCAGAAGCCAGCCTCTGCCGTTTTTTCCTGAGAAAGCTGGAGGTTTCAAGTACCCTTCATTTCAGTTGACTGAAGCCACATTTCAGATTATATATACTCTTCCTTCTGCATTCAACGGTGTGATGTGGATTTTTAAAATGTGTTGCGCTTCAACTAGGAACTCAAATGGAAATCAAGTTTTCATCCTGCAAAGAACTCACTGAGTTTGGGTGTAGAGGCAGCCCTTTCCAAACAGGTCCTGGGCTACATAGGCAACCAGAATCATAGTCCCACTTCTGTTGCCTAAGTGCTGGCAATGTGAAGCCGGTGGCTCAGAGCTGGAGTGAGGCAGGTAGTTAGCATTGCTGGGAATGATGGCTGGGGGTGATAGACCCTGGATAAAAGGGCCTGTCTTCCGTGTGGTAAGAGAGCTCTCCTTGAGGAAATGACATTTGATCTGAGCCTGATGAAGAAAAAGTTGGATGGACAACAAAGAGGCGAGTATGAGTTACTGTGGCCTAGGGAATGCAGATCCATTACCTTAAATGACACACTTCAGCCTGAAAGAGGTTGCATAAATTTCTATAGTCACCGAGGAACAGAAATTCACAGAAATTCACAAAACAATACATTTACCAATGAATGGGGAGCCATCAGAGAGACTAATGCTAAATTCCAGCACAGCACAACAGGCAAATCTCAGATGTTACCTCAAAGCATGCTCAGCTACAGTGCCATCCAGGGGTCTGAGGTTGGCTGTGTTTAGTGGTAGATTCTGAGAAATGTGTGTACACCCACAGGCACACCTATGCACACATACATAGTGACATAAACAGATCTCTAATTTGAGATAGAGCATGCAGAGTTTAACCCTATTGTGTTTTATTGAGTGTTAACATGATGATTTCCAGTTACATTCATCTCCCTGCAAATGTCATGATTTATGTCTTCATAATCATGTAGTGTGTGTCAGTCTCTGGTATGGTTTTTTTTGTTTCGTTTTGTTTTGTTTTTCTTTGCCTTTGTCAGCTTAACATAAGCTGGGGTCATCTGAGAAGAAGGAACCTCACTTGAGAAAATGTCTCCATCAGATTTTCCTGTGGTGGATTTTCTTGATTGATGGTTGTTAAAGGACTCCGCCCACTGTGGGCGGGGCCTCCCCTAAGCAGGTGGTCCTGGGTTGTATAAGAAAGCAGGCTGAGCAAGCCAAGGGAGGAAATGAGTTAGCATGCTTCTTCCAGGGCCTCTGCTTTAGTTCCAGCATCTAGGTCCCAGCCCTGCTTGAGCACCCGTCCTAGGATGTGTAAGCCTATCGTCCACTTCTTCCCACAGCAATCGAAAGTAAACTAGTATGCCTAGCTAATCAGGGAGGTCTAGAGGTAACATCTGTCCCTGTTATCCAAGGGTTGAGCCATGGCAGGTATGTCTGACTGGCTTTTATGTGGTTGCCGAGGATTTGAACATGGGTTCTTTTGCTTTCAGCAACACATTTACCAAGTGAGCCATCTCCTAAGCCCCTTGTTTTGTCTGAGATAGAGTCTCCATACATATCAATATACTAGACTGGCCTTAAACTTGTGGCAATACTCCTTCCTGCCTCAGCCTCCCAAATACTGGGATCACAGATGAGTACCACCATCTCTGGCTTCTGAAGAGTTCAGTCATCAGGAGGAGAGTGTTGGTGAGAGAAAGAGGAAGATACTTGGCTATTGGAAGGACTAAGAATTCTCAAGATTACTCTGACTTTGACTTACAATGTTGCTTCTCTTCAGAATCACAAGGTTCCAGCCAGCCAAGGCCAAGCCCTCTCAGGAACAGCTTCTTCAGATAGCTTTTGTTCGCTGGGAGGTCAGAAGGGGACAATTTGGGCTGATTTGGATATGATGAGTTTGATGTCACTAAAGTCAAAATGTTGGTTATGCATTTGAATAATGAACCTGGGACTGAAAGCCTCCATAACTCAGGCAAGCAATGGGCTGCTGCGTTCAGAGATTCAGACTAAGGGGGAGTCAAAGGCAAACTTTAAAGAGGGCAGGCAGCGAGACTTGCCTGTGACGCTCTGAGCCTTCTGCATAGGATACTTGGAGGAAATCACGTCATTCACCTTATGAAGATGGCATTATAATTAAGGAGGTAGCTGATGATGAAACCACTGGGGGTTGGTCAGATGCTGCTATGTATTCAAATGCTAAATTCTGTGCCCCAAGACCTGGTTGCCCCAAGATGAGCAAATTCTCAAGTACAACAGGCTTTGTTGTGCAAACTTTGCTCCCCAAATTAAAGCTATTGGTTAAATACAAATGGCTACAGCCAATTATTGGAGGGAATAGAGGCAGGTGTGTTTTCAAGTTACCTGGCGAGGGTAGGGTGTGGGAGGTATGGTTCAGGTAGGGGAGAGAGAAGGAAAGAAAGTGGATGCTAACAGTCACCTATTGGATGGAACACAGGGCCCCCAAGGGAGGAACTAGAGAAAGTACCCAAGGAGCTGAAGGGGTCTACAACCCTTTAGGTGGAACAACAATATGAACTAACCAGTACTCCCAGAGCTTGTGTCTCTAGTTGCATATGAAAAAGAAGATGGCCTAGTCAGCCATCATTGGGAAGAGAGGCCCCTTGGTCTTGCAAACTTTATATGTCCCAGTACAGGGGAACATCAGGGCCAAGAAGTGGGAGTGAGTGGGTAGGGGAGCAGGGTGGGGGGAGGGTATAGGGAACTTTCCGGATAGCATTTGAAATGTAAATGAAGAAAATATCTAATAAAAATGGAAAAGAAAACCACCCCCAAAAAATAAACTGTCATGATAAAATTTTTGATATTTATCTTTTTAAAATATGCATGCCCATACATTCCAAAATTAGAAGCTAAAATATTTGGCTAGCATTATGTTTTAAAAGTTAGGATTTAATGCTGCTTTTTAACTTGCATTTTTAATTAAAAATAAAAAATATATGATGATGAAGATGAAGATGGAGAAGGAGGAGAAGGAGAAGGAGAAGAAGAAGAAGAAGAAGAAGAAGGAGAAGAAGGAGAAGAAGGAGAAGAAGGAGAAGAAGGAGAAGAAGGAGAAGAAGGAGAAGAAGGAGAAGAAGGAGAAGAAGGAGAAGAAGAAAAGAGAACAGGAGGTCTCCATTAGTCATGATGGACCAGTAGAACATGCCAGCAAATATCTCCATAGGATACCAGACTGCAGGAGCAGAAATGACCCAGGAAGATTCAAATAGCAAGTATTTGGGGGACACAGTTGGGGAAGTAGCCGGTCTAGCATTAGAGAATTAAGAGAATTATATGTACACACACACACACACACACACACACACACACACACACACACACGCACACAATAAATACAAAAAAAATGATAGTTGGCAGCTGGGGAAATGGCTCAGTGGGTCAGGTGATTCTCTCACAAGAATCAGGGCCTCGGATACCCAAAATCCAAGTAAAAGGCTGGCCATGGAGCTGGAGAGATGGCTCAGTGGTTAAGAACACTTGGTCCTCTTGAAAAGGTCCTTCCTGGCTTGATTCCCAGCATCCACATGCAGCTCACAACTGTCTCTAACTTTAGTTCCAGGGGATCCAATGCCCTGTTCCAGCCTCCTTAGACATTGTGCACACAGCAATACATATATACATATTTGGTGGCAAAACATTCAGACACATACAATCAAATTAAGCAATTTTTTAAAAAGAAAACTGGATGCCTGTAGCAGGCACTTCTAATCCCAACGATGATGAGATAGACAACAGAGACAGATATGTCACTGCAGGCTCAATGGGCAGATGGTTTCACCTACTCGGGCAAAGTTCCAAGCCAATGTGAGACTGACTCATACAAAAAGTGGAAGTTTCCTGAGAAATGTCACTTGAGGCCTGTGATGGTGTCTGTATCTGCTTGGCCACGGGAGTGGCACTATTAGGAGGTGTGGCCTTGTTGGAGTAGGTGTGTCCCTGTGGAGGTAGGCTTTAATACCTAGTCCTAGCTGCCTGGAAGCCAGTATTTTGCTAGCAGCCTTCAGATGAAGATGTAGAACTCTCAGCTCCATCTGCACCATGCCTGCCTGGATGCTGCCATGTTCCCACATTGATGATAATGGACTGAACCTCTGAACCTGTAAGCCAGCCCCAATTAAATGGTATCCTTATAAGAGTTGCCTAGGTCATGGTGTCTGTTCACAGCAGTAAAACCCTAACTAAGGCAAGGCCATACTCCGACCTCCCTGTCCACACTTGTACAGACACATAACCAGTGTGGATTATTTGAGAGTGATCCCACAAACCATACAAAATACCCACAAAGCAAAATCATAGGGAACACTATCATTCAAATGTCACACAGCCCATGCAGCAAATGACCAGACACACTACTTCCTGCTCCATCATAGTGGTGACTAATCCTGGGGACATCTGGGAGAGACCAGAGTGAGCATAGCCAGACTGAGCCAAGCCAAGTGAAGAGAGGAGGGAGGGGAGAGGGGAGAGGAGAAGGAAAAGGAGGGAGGAGGGAGCAGAGAAGGAAGGGGGAGGATCCACTGACCAAAGTGGGAGGCCTGGGTCAAGAGAGTAAAGGGTAGACCAGAAGGGCCAGGCAACAAAATGGCTGGACTAAATGGAGAAGGATGGCTGGTGGAAGGGTAACCCAGCTCCTGGGCTGGAAATGTTTAGAGTAGGGGCAGGGTTTGCCAGCAATACTCTGTTACAGGTAGGAACTGAGGGAGAACCTGATGGCCAGTGTCTTTGATACGTTAACGGACAGCTGTTAGCTGGTTGTCCAGGATTTGAGACCTAACATCCCAGCCTTTTTTGTTGATAATGTTAAGAGGAGACGCAATCTTTTCTATGACTAATTCCTGCTGACCCTGGGGAATCGTTGGTAGGAACAGAAGAAAGCTGGAAGAGGGAGAGGAGTGGAGTCTGCTTTGCTTGCTGTCCGGGCTCTCAGGACCATCTGGGGAAGTACAGGCCTCTTTGTAGCTGTCTGTGATGCTGGACCACCCCAGGCTAGCCAGCCACTTTGGAGTTGTGGTATAGATTCCAAAGGAATACCTGAAGCTGGTGAGTTGCTGGAGAAGTCTGCAGTTGGTTTGAAATCTTCTGGGACGTGGTAGACTGTGGTCAGGAAGTAAAGTTAAGGAGTTTAGGGGAAACTTGTTATCTTGGGTGTACATTCGAAAATTTTAGGCCTATGATCCTGGTAGCTGAGGGAGATGAGTTCCAAGAGCAGAGAAAGGGGGAGAGATCCCAACCTCAGGAATAGGCAGTAGGTAGGCAAAGGTAGGCTGAGCTGACAGGAGTATTTGTCTGGAGTCTGTGTGACCTGTGAGAGGGGGATTCAAGTTGATTCTTTGAAGCTTGTAAGAAGTTTGTTTGTTTTTAGTTCTCAAAAAGGGATAAAGCTTTCAGATGTTGTTATTACCACTGTTTGTAATCTGTACCAAAATCCACATTGTAGAAAAGGCAGTACACTCATGCCTTTGAGTCACAGTAAAAGTTTGGGGACCCAAAAATGATTTTGAGTTAAAAGCATTAACAACAACAACAACAAAATTAACAGTCAGCCGGGCATGGTGGCGCACACCTTTAATCCCAGCACTCGGGAGGCAGAGGCAGGCGGATTTCTGAGTTCGAGGCCAGCCTGGTCTACAAAGTGAGTTCCAGGACAGCCAGGGCTATACAGAGAAACCCTGTCTCGAAAAACAAACAAACAAACAAACAAACAAAAAATTAACAGTCTTTACAGAAGGCTGGCTTAAAAAATTTTTTTAACACATTGAGAAGCAATTTAAGTCTCTACTTAGAAAACAACCAAAGGAAAATTTAAATCTTGAGCTTGGGACTATGATAATAGCAGTCTTTACCGGAGCTAGATTATCAGAACTCCACTGGTTAATGGTAAAACTCCGAATTTTTGAAGTCTTAATATAACAATAGCACAGAGAGAAAGAAATCTGAGACTTAAGTTTCTTTTTTACATTTCTTAAATCACTTTCCTATACCTTTATAACTTATATAAACTTTAAGCTCTCCCCCTCCCCCATCCAACCGTTCACCATGAGACACAGGCGGTTACTTATTGAGAAGTCAGTGCCAAGAAAGTTTCTTTAAATGAGAGAATAAATAGTAAAGAGTTACTGTGAAATCTGCTTTGTGAGTTTATTTCTTCTCAGAGTCTGGTAGCAAGGTAAACTGTCTTTCTCAGCTGAAGACCAAAATAGTAGCCCTAAGAAAGGGAGGCTTGAGGCCTGATTTTTTTACATATGAAGAGAAGGCAGCTGTAGCCTTGAGGGAGGAGCTGGGTGTTTGCAGGTGTTATTAAACTGACAGAACTACAGTTAGTCAGCCCACATCATCAGATATCTGAGAAGGATAAATTATAGCAGGAGGTATAATCCAAATGGTTTATGTATCAATTAAAGTGACAGGGACTTCCCCATTACCTAGATAGCTGGCTTAGCCCATGTGGTCTCAATGGCTTTGTTGGGGGCAGTGGCAGTAGATTTCCCCCACATGTAGTATCTAATCCCATCTGCCACACAGCAGTAGGCCTTCCTCTATCAGACCCAGAGATTTTTTTTTTTTTTTTTTTTTTTTTTTGGTTTTTTTCGAGACAGGGTTTCTCTGTGTAGCCCCGGCTGTCCTGGAACTCACTCTGTAGACCAGGCTGGCCTCGAACTCAGAAATTTGCCTGCCTCTGCCTGCCTCTGCCTGCCAAGTGGTGGGATTAAAGGTGTGTGCCACCACCGCCCAGTTTATTAAACATTTTAAATGCCATAGTCAGAAGATCTCTGACGAGTTTGAAGATCTATTAAGTATACTTAAGTTTAGGGTTAGCCTTGAAAACACATACAGGAAGATTAATAAAGTTTGTTAGTAAATGAATTACAAAACCGCTTCTAAGTCAGCTGCTTTTATAAGATTAGGAATTTATAGAGTTATCCCTGCTAAGTTTGAGCCTTAAAACATCGAGTTGAAAATTTAAGCCATAAGCCGGGCGTGGTGGCGCACGCCTTTGATCCCAGCACTCGGGAGGCAGAGGCAGGCGGATTTCTGAGTTCGAGGCCAGCCTGGTCTACAGAGTGAGTTCCAGGACAGCCAAGGCTACACAGAGAAACCCTGTCTCGAAAAACAAAAACAAACAAACATAAAAAACAAAAAGAAAAAGAAGGAAGAAAGGAAGGAAGGAAGGAAGGAAGGAAGGAAGGAAAGAAAGAAGGAAAGAAGGAAGGAAGGAATTTTAAGCCATAAAGAGACTGGGAACCGCCTGATCTTCTCCTACTGTACCATTATAGACTATCACAATGTTTTGTGATGCCTGATCTTCTCACACTGTACCATTATAGACTATCACAATGTTTTGTAATGCCTGATCTTCTCACACTGTACCATTATAGACTATCACAATGTTTTGTAATGCCTGATCTTCTCACACTGTACCATTATAGACTATCACAATGTTTTGTAATGCCTGATCTTCTCACACTGTACCATTATAGACTATCACAATGTTTTGTAATGCCTGATCTTCTCACACTGTACCATTGTAGAATATCACAATGTTTTCTATGTCTTAGTTTACACAGATAGCCAAAGCTTAACAATCTGAGCAAAAACAAAGGCGCTAGACAAATCTGAGTGTGACCCTGAGTAGACCTTAGGAATTTATAAACCTTATTTATCAATCAGGTCTATTGATCAAACCTATCTTGTTACTTACCTAAATCTGTTAGAAGCCTGGGGTTGAACAGTTAGCAAAGACATAAGTAATTAGGTGTAAATCTCTAAATCAGCTTTTGTTAATCTGAATAAACATTCATAGCCTTACAATCTTGCCATTATATAAAACATCCATACCAATCCAAACTATTTTAGAGATCTGTTGTGGTTTCCTTTGTCTAAAATGAAACAAAGTATCCTTGTGATAAGAATTTCCATCTGGGGGTCCCCAAGACGAATGGGAAACTTGTCAGAAAAATGTTCCAAATCCCAGAGGAAAGGCGTCCCTTATCCTTGTGATTGGAGCCAAGGGAGGGTGAAAGGAGTTTTCTGGCACACCACTGTAGCTTTTGTAGTGATAGTAAACAAAGTGGCCAGTTCAGGGTGACATTTATCTGGTGGAGAAGGAAAGGGGAGAGAGCAGGAGAAAAGGGAGATGTCCGAGTAGGTGCAGCAGGCTGCAGGAGCCAGAGAAACACGCACAGCGTGTCAAGGGCATAGTGGGCCAGATCCCAGAAAGCGGAGAGACAGATGGTTAGAAAGAAGGTAAAAAGAAAACAAAATGGCTGGATTATATAGGGAAAGGCAGCCCAGCCCCTCAGCTGGAGAGGTTCAGGGTAGGGGGCAGGGTATACCTGCCATACCCTGTAACAGGTAGGGTCTGAGGGATGCCAGAAGGATCTGGTGGCCAGCATCAAATTTGATCTGTTAATGGCCACCTGTAAGCCATTTGTTTCCATTCTGAGACCTAATATATTCACAGAGCAAACAGGACTCCCGTGTGTGCCAAACACATGTCATCGTTCATCCATCTACAAATACGTATTAAGTACTTAATCGAATGTGATTTTTCCATCCTCTGCTCTGGGACTACAGCTCTGGTTTCATTCAAGCGAGGACAGATGAGTGACTGTCTCACAGGGTGCCTGCTCAACTGAGAAAAGACAAACAAAAAATAGTTATCTGTGGAATGGCCAGTAAAGCGCTTGTCACCAAGCCTGACAACCTGAGTTCAGTCCGCAGGAGACTCTGAAGAGAGAAGCAATCCCAAAAGTTGTCCTCTGACCTCCACACACGTGCTGTGGCATTCCACACATATGCATGAACAACATATGTAATAAAAAATAAATATATCTAGCTGTATATTGATAGTTACTACGAAAGCAGAGTTCAAAGTTTCGGGCCAGGTATGGTGGTGAACATCTTTAAATCCCCGCACTCAGAAGGCAGAGGCAAGCAGATCTCTGTGAGTTCAAGACCAGCCCTAGTCTACAAAGTGAGTTCCAGGACTACATAAGACTTTGTCTATACCCACCCCCAAAGAAGAGTTTTGGAGAGAGAAAGGGGAGGCCATAGGAGGAGGGCTTTGTTTCCTTTGGAGTAAACATTCCCTTTAGTCATAATATAATCAGAGAGAATTTCATAGCTTGAGCAGAAAGAAACGGGAAGGTAGTTATGAAATGTGGAAAAATTACAAACACAGATGTCTTGAAACAGAAATTCGTCTGTTGTATTCAGGAGGCTCAGGAAAACAACTGAGATGGTAGGATGAGTGCCAACATGAGGATGGCCTTGTGTAGGGGGTGGGGTCCTGTGTCTGGAATGAAGTGACAGGAGATGCAGAGAATCGGGTGTCAGGACATGAGGTTCACAGACCATGGTGAGGACATGGGCATTGACTCTGCATGAGAAAGAACCACCCGAAGGATCTAAGAAGAGGAGGCTGCCTGCTGTCATTTTGATTTCAGTGGGATTGTTGTGGCCAAGGCAGACCACCCCTAAGGCAGTTCCTTATATATCTGTGTGAGAAGGATGGTGGCCTAGCCCTGGGGAGTCAAACGGGAAACCATAAGAAAGTGCTGGGGCTGTGGACAAGTCTGGAAGTGAGGGAAAATGTTGGGATTTGCTCATGGAAAAGTGGAAAAGGGGACAGAAGGAACCTTGCGGTGTGCCTTTGAGGCTCAGCGGCTGGAAGAATGGAATTCCTACTGGTACAGTGGAGATAGATATGGAAATTCAGGAGAGCTGAGGAGACACCCAGGTCCAGTAGTAGTAGTAGTCGTCGTAGTATTGCAGTATAGTGCAGTAATGGAGTAGTATTGCTGTAGATGTGCTGCTTTTAACCATACTCTGTGAATGAGAAGTGCAGGCTTTACCCTCAGGCTCCACATCTGTGAAGCAGAGTTTAGAACTGGCAAGTATAGCAACAGACATTTGCTCAGTGTGTGTGTGAGGTCCTGGGCTTCTTCCCCAGCACCCAAAGAACCACAGTGAAGAACACTCTAGAGTTTACCACTGCCTTGACATCAGAGAGGACAACTTAACACACAATACAACACCTGCCAGTATGAGGCCGGGGAAATTTGAGGGGCCATGGATTATAGAGTAGAAGCATTTCCCAAAGTTTGAAGGTGAGGAGAATCAATAATGGGGATATAATAATAGACGGAAATGAGAAAGATTAATAGTTATAGAAAGATACTTTTTAGGAATGGGAATATGGAAAAAAAGGGGGTTAGAGAGATGGCCCAGGGGGCAAAAGTACTTGCTACAGCAGGCTTGCAAGCCTGAATTCAAATCCTCTAGAACCCACACAAAGCTGGGGGTGGTAGCATGTGCTTGTAATCCCAACACTCCTGCTTCGAGAAGGGAGATGAGAAGAAAGAACACCCAGAAGCTGGCAGCTCAGCTGGTCCTGTGTGAAGAGAACTCCTCTCAAATAAGATAGAAGGTGAGACCCAAAACCAAGTTGTCTTTTGGCCTCTACCCAGGTGTTATGACATACCCATGCTTGCATTCATACACAGATACAAATTCATGCACAGGAAGAAATCAATGCTAAGGGAAAAAACAAAACAAAAACCTTACTTCAGAAGGGATAGGGCATTCAGAAGGACTGGAGGCATTACTGTTTGACAGAAGAGTCTCTTGGTGACTGACCTGTAACTGAGCTCTTCTCCCATGAACACCCAGGTCATGCTCTGTGTACTCCCTGCCCCCAGTGTCTTCAGAAGGTACTCTGCCTGTGCACGCTACTTTAGGTTTCTATCAACCTTGACCACTAAGTTCCCACCTCCACCCTTTTAATTTCTTGTTCTTTTTAAATTTTTAACTAGGAAGACTCTGTTCTTCCAGAAACTTCCCGAGACTGATACCCACCAGACCATCAAGAGTCTCTCGCCATTGAATACTACTTATCACCCAAACCACCAACCATGAAGCTTTACCCACATGTCTACCTCTTAAAGTTTATCAACTATATTATTATTTCATACTTGTTGGTGTCATCAACTCTAAGTGAATATTCAATCATTATCCACTTGAAATGGACGAATGAACACATCTCAAGGATCTTCTGTTCATGTTGCCTTTACTTGGGTTTTGGGTTTTTATTCTGGTTTCACTCCTAGTAGAATAATTTACTAATTAAGGAGAGAGAGAGAGAGAGAGAGAGAGAGAGAGAGAGAGAGAAAGGGGAGGAGCCAGATGGTGGTGGCACATATCTTTAATCCCAACACTCTGGAAGCAGAGGCAAGTTGATCTCTGAGTTCAAGGGTAGCCTGGTCTACAGAGTGAGTTCCAGTACAGCCAGAGCTACACAGAGAAACCCTGCAGGAAGAAAGAAAGAAAGAAAGAAAGAAAGAAAGAAAGAAAGAAAGAAAGAAAGAAAGAAGAAATATGGTGTTACTATGTAGCTCCAACTGGCCACAAACTTGATATCCTTCTGCTTCAGCCTCTCAAGGCTTTGGATTACAGGCTTATGCTACTCTATGCCTGATGCTACTTATTTAATTTAGAATTTGACCATGGGAATCTAGAAGATGGTTCCATGCTTAAGAGCACGGGATGCTCTTGCAGGTTCTGTCTCCAGCGCCTGCACAGTAGCTCACAGCTGCCTGTAACTCCAGTTCCAGCAGATCTGATGTTCAGTTCTGAGGGGCCAGACACACTCATGGCAGACAGACATACTTGCAGCTAAAAGATTCATGCAATAAAAATAAATAAAGATATTAAAAAATAAATTTTCAGCTGGGCACATGCCTTTAATCCCAGACTCTGTGAGTTAAAGGCCAGCTTGGTCTACATAATGAGTTCCAAGATAGCCAGGGATACACAGAGAAACCCTGTCTCAAAAAATCCAAAAAAAATTTTTTTTCTTTTAATGAATTTAACTGCATAATACATTCTTTAATTGACTTGGCTGAGTTTTTGCTGGGACACAGGACTTTCTATAATCATCTTACCTCTCAGGAGCTGGCATTACAAACCTGTACCACCAGGCCTAGCTTCTCTGGTATGTCTTCAAAAAGCTGGGGGCTGGAGAGATGGCTCAGGTGTTAAGGACACAAGACAAACCGTCTCTCCAGAGGACCTGAGTTCATTTCCTGGCACTCGTACAGTATAACACTCCACCACTAGGGGATCCAACACCCCCCTTCTAGCCTCTGTGGACACTGTATGCAAATGTACACATCCACAGAGTACAGCCACATATACACATAATGAAAAATGAAATCTTACAAATAATTTAATAAAGAAGCCAGACCTGGTGACACAGGCCCATAATCCCAGCTACTACTCAGGAGGCTGATGTGGAAGGATTACAATTTCAAGGCTTGCCTAGGCTGGAGAGTGAATTCAAGGCCATCCTGGACTGTTTCTTTAAATTCAAAGTTTTATTTTAAAAAGCCAATAAAAGATGGCTGGAGAGACGGCTCACTGGGTAAGAGCAGTAGCTGTTCTTGTTAAGGACCCAGGTTTAAGTCCCAGCTTATAAACACACGCAAACTCCAGTTTTAGGAGATTTAGCACCTTCTTTTGGTCCCCAAGGGGATCAGGCACACATGGAGTGTGTTTAATTACAGGCAGACAAAACATTCATACATTTAAAAAAAAATCTTAAAAAGATTTTAAAAATGTAGTGGATTGGGATTTTAAACCCAATATTTAGGAGACAGAGGCAAGTTTATCTCTGTGAGTTCAAGGAAAGTCTGGTCTACAGAGTTAGTTCAAAAGAAAAAGAAAAGAAAAAAAAAGGCCTGGGTTGAATCCTAGTACCACCCCCCCCCCCAAAAAAAAAAGAAAAGGAGGAGGAGGAGATGGCGAAGAAGACGTCAAAGAAGAAGAAAACAGAGTCAAAATATACTCATTTTTGGAATCAGTATAGTAGGTACGCAAGCACTACTTTTACAATTTATCTATAAATAAGAATTTAGAGCAAGAGAACAACAAAAACAAGAACAGAAGATTAGGGAAGGAAGGACTTGGCCTGTTGTTCTGCGATCTGTACTATCCCTGAAAGGAAAGAGCTACAAAGTTGCACTGTGTCTACGTCAGCTCTCTGCAGCCTCTTCTGGCCTCATCCCTTCCATATTTTTGACTAACTAAATCTGAAGTTCATACCCACTTTGTAGTGTTCTGTTTGGGCTGTTTCAAAGAGACTAGCAGATACTATGACCATGTGAACGTATTTTTAGGCTGGGGCCTGCAACTCGAAGAGCCTATAACCATTTGAAATCAGAATGTGCAAAACTTGCCGGAACATTCTCAACGGGAAATAGATCAAAGCAGATTGCACCTGTAGGACGAGGAAGGGGAACAGTATCTGCTGTACTCTGTCAGCGAACATGGCGCAACAAGTGTTTGTCCCGTCCTCTCCCAGAGTTTGACTCTTGCATGAGTTCCCGCTTAAGCTCGTCTCTGTTGTCTTTTTTTGGTTGTTGTTGTTGCAGTCTAGAGTCACAGGAAAGGGTTTGTTTTTTTCTGACGATGAAAGGGTTAAAGGACAGCAGAGAGAGGTTACTGGAAACCTTGGGGGATCCCAGCAAAGCTGTCACAAGTACCCGAGGAACCGGGAACCTTTCTTGGGGTTCTTAGCTTTGCTAGTACAATAATTTAAGAACAGATACAAACAGAAGCTTGGGGACAATGTATTCTCGTTTAGAAAGGAAAACTCCAGGCAGATTTCCAAGCCTGGAAGGGAGGAGGAGGACAGAGGAGGAAGAAACCCCGTGTGGGCTGAGATAAGGCTGAACCAAGGCCAGTTACACAGTGGCAGGCAGCCACATGCCCGGGAGGGGAGCTTTAGAGAAAGAATAAGAAGCCCAAAGTATTAGTTATAGAGTCTAAAAATATACTTAGGCTCTGGTCAGCATTTGGAAGGAAAAGAAGAGATAATCAGGTCTTAGAAAGGCAGGCTGACTTAATTGCACATCTAGGCAGCCTGACTAGAGAGGACAATGTTAGGGGTGGGAATTCTGGGAAGGAAAAGTAAGTTATCTTAAGATGAACCAACCTTCCTGGGGATGGTCCCCTAGCGCAGCCCATTACCTGCCCCATTGAATTAACCCTTTAAGCAGGAGACAAGAACTTGTCTCCACTTAGCAGTATGTCCCATTCTTTATGTTTGCACTATCTGTAGGGACAGTGTCTGAATTCTGAATGTATTTTCTAAATACTTTCGAGGAGAGGCTGAGAAGTCAGCCCAGCGTTGGATGCACTGGTGCTTTAGGACAAGATCCTAGAAATTTAACTGAGGAGGAAAAAAGTATGGAACTAACCAAAATTGTTTTGACTTTAATCAGTGGTTGAGGATGTAGCTCAGTTGGTCTAGTTCGCATGCACGTGGTCCTGGGTTTGCTGGCCAGCACTAGATAAACAGGTGTGGTGAACAGAAACAGGACTGTCAGGTCAATTTCTGTAATCCCAGTAAGGCCAACTTGGTGTGATATCATAGCTGTCCTTAGTGGTCAAGTGACACCAATCTAGAGTCACTTGGGAAGAGTGAACAGAAGAATTGCACCCTCTATGGACTTGTCTGTGAGGTAGTTTAATTGCCAATTGATATAGGGGGCATCTGACCTACTGTGGGTGGTGCCATCCTTAGGCAAGTGGATTTGGGCTGATGAAGAAAAGTAGCTGAGCAAGGCAAAAAAGCATCCTTCCTCCATGGCTTCTGTGCCTGCTCCAAGCTCCTGCCTTGAGTTTCTGCCGTGGTTTTCCTCCAGGATGCACTGTAAAGTGTTGGTGGGAATAAACGCTCCTTTCTCAGGTTATTTTTAAAAACATGTGTGTGTGTGTGTGTGTGTGATGAATACATGTTAACAAAGAAGAGGATTTTATTCCTATCCTGGCACCAGGTCTACACCCAAGACTTATGGATTCCTGAATACACTGCCCAACTTGCTCAGTCCAGGGGCTTTTAAAGGCAAAGGACACTAAGTTACATTCTGTTTATGCTCAAGCAGGAGGTCATCTGGGCAAAACAAGTTTTTGTTTACAGAAGCCCAAACAAGAAGGTTTGTTAAAGTTGTGTAGGACCAGGCTGATTGCAAAAACTAACTTTTCACTGCCCCTTAACATTTGGAAGTCCAACTTTGCTTTCTAGTTCTTAAAGCCCAGGGATTTTAAACAGAGTTAGACGTCACCGTAACAGTAGCCATCATGTGCACAGGCAAGCAGATAGAGTAGGGTCTTGGGTTTCCCCAGGTCGCTTTTGCTCATGTGCCGTCTTTACCAACAGTGACAGAAAGGGAAGTGGAACATGAGTGAGCTCCAGGGCAGCCAAGGCTGCATCGTCAAAACTCACAAACCGTACAGCAGGAAATTGTTTTGCCTCCGATGTACACAGTCTGAATGCGTGTATCTCACCCCCCCCCCCATTTGTATGCTGGAACCTAACATCAACGGTGACAGTATTAACAATTGTGACTGGTGAGAAGTGTTAGGGCCCTTTGTGTTTTTTTTGTTTTTGTTTTTGTTTTTTTGGGTTTTTTTTTTTTTTTTCCGAGACAGGGTTTCTCTGTGTAGCCCTGGCTGTCCTGGAACTCACTCTGTAGACCAGGCTGGCCTTGAACTCAGAAATCCGCCTGCCTCTGCCTCCAGAGTGCTGGGATTAAAGGCATGCACCACCACCGCCTGGCTTCACCTGTTTTTACAGAGAGATCTTTTATTAAGTTGAGATGAAGTTAAAGTGGTTGCTTTCTGAGTCAGGCAGACAAACAGCATTCTGGGAAGAGGGAAAAAACTAGCCTTGAAGGTATTACTCTTAAGAGATAAAAAGGGTGGAGGTCTGTGTTAGGATGGGCTAACTTGGTATCTTTCTAACTTGGTATCATTGGTATCTTTCGATTGGGCATGCTAATTAGGTGAACCAACAGGGCCTTTTGATTGCTGGATTTCAATACTTTGATAGTTGGACCTTGGTAATCCATAAGCATCAGGAGGAGGAAGTGGCCAAATAAGGGAATAGACCTTGGTGGCTAGTTGTAGAAATGTAACCAACCGGTTTTTAGCAAGGCAGAGGGAGCAGGGAGAAGGGCCTGCCAGAGCCATGCTCGCCAGGCTCAGGCCTGCCAGACCCTTACAACTTCTATCTTGTTCTTTCCCATCTCACTTGATGTCTCCCTATGGATACCAAGGTTTGGGGTCCCA
>LR756422.1:202804-220154 GCA_902729485.2 Mus minutoides | reverse complement strand
CCGGTCCTGGTGTTTCTTCGTCTTCTGTAGACTGCTCCCGGGTCACGGTGTCCAGGGAGCTGCTGACAGCTGGGAGCGAGGGTTCTGGAGGTGAGCGAGGGTGGAGAGCAGGATGGGCTGGCGGGACACGGAACGCTGCCGGGACCCGTGAATGCTACCGGGACCGGAGACGCTGCGGGAGGTTGGGGATGCTACCGGGGACCAGGCACGCTGCAGGAGTCGGGGACGCTGCGGGGTTCAGGGACACTGAGGCGCCCGAGACGCGGCAGGGCCGGGGACGCCGAGGAGCTCGAGACGCTGCGGAGAGTCGGGACGCTCTGGGGGTCCGTGTTACTGCGGGGCTGCGGACGCCGAGGAGCACGAGACCCTGTGATGGCTAGGGATGCCGGGGAGCCTGGAACGCTGCGAGGGTGTGGGACACCGAGAGTCTGAGACGCCGGGAGGTCGGAGATGCCACGGAGCCTGGGACGCTAATGGGGTGGGGTTGCCGCGGAGCCCGAGACGCTGTCGGCGTGCGCTACCACGCCCATCTGGGCGGTTCTTAATGAACTCTACTAGGGGACCACCTGGCCTGAACCGGCTTGGAAGGTAGAAAACAAATTTTTAACATTAAAAGTGACAAGGCCGGCATGGTGGCGCATTAATCCCAGTACTCGGGAGGCAGAGGCAGGCGGATTTGTGAGTTCGAGGCCGGCCTGGTCTACAGAGTGAGCTCCAGGACAGCCAGGGCCGTACAGAGAAACCCTGTCTCTGGAACCCCCCCCCAAAAAAAATAAAAAATACCCCCCTCCCCCCAAAAAAAACAGTGGGCAAAGGCTTGAGTCTTCAGTTGCTTGGGCTGGGCAGTTGGTTTGGAAAGGTGCAACTCGGAATAATAATTCTTTTAAGTTGAGCACCTTCTAGGTAGGAGAGCTAGACAAGTATAGTCTAACCCCCCCCCCCCCCAAAAAAAAAAAAGCCTAATCTGACTTGCCCAAGTCTACATAACCGTTTCTGGTTCTCTATTATGTACCTCTGGTATGTGGAGGGGAGGCTGTTCTCTCTTCCTACCATGTGGGTAGTGGATAGAGGTGAAGTCTTCCAATTTGGGAGGCAAGCACTGTGTCCATAAAACCCTCTTTTGGGGCCCTATTTCTGACTTACCGTGTGTGTCTGTGTCTGTGTCTGTGTCTGTATGTATGTTTCAAGACAGTGATTCTCTGTATTGCCCTGATTGTTCTGGAACTTGCTCTGTAGACCAGGCAAGCCTCGAACTCTGCCTGTGCCTCTAAGTGTCGGGATTAAAGCATTTCTGAATTTCTTAACTAAAATCAGGTCTATATTTTGCTAACTGTGCTGTTTTAAGTTGTGCGTTATGCATCCCTGTTGCCTTAAGAGGTCAGAAAGTGTCTGATGCTCTGAAACTGGAGTTATAGTCCAGTCTGAGCCCCCATGTGGGTGCTAGGAATCAAACAAGAGCAGCTAGTGCTTGACATAGCCCTGGCTGGCTTGGAGCACAGAGATCCACTTGCCTGTCTTTTGACCGCCATGCCTAGTCCTCCACCCCTTTTGTTAACCCAGAAGATGGAATCCAGTGTGCATTTATTACAGATCAGTACCAGAGGTGGGGGAGATAGAGGTACATGCAGGAGTGTCTGCTCCTTCTCTGTCAGAGTTAGGGGTGGTCCCCGCTCCACTGTTCTGCAGTGCAGAGGCTCATCTCATTTCTCAGTTGCACTTGTTGCTCCGGGCTGTTTTATGATGTGAATTGTTTTGTGTGTGTGGTTTCAGGTATCTGGGACCAGTTACGCATCAGCTCTAAGCCTCATCCCAGAAAGACCTCTACACTTCAAACAGTTCGGATGCAGAGGAGTCCTTGTAAGTACCTAGTTTCCTACTCTAGAGGGCACCCCCAATTTAGGCTAGATAATCCATTATTTGATGGGACAGTCTGTCTTTTTTTTTTTTTTGGTTTTTCGAGACAGGGTTTCTCTGTATAGCCCTGGCTGTCCTGGAACTCACTCTGTAGACCAGGTTGGCCTCGAACTCAGAAATCCGCCTGCCTCTGCCTCCCGAGTGCTGGGATTAAAGGCGTGCACCACCACGCCCGGCTGGGACAGTCTGTCTTAATGGCGCATGTCAAACCATAGAATCAAATATATTGTGTAAATCATTGAGGAATAGAATTTCTCATATTGATCCCCTGCTTCCAGGTTTTTTGTTTTTGTTTTCAGAATAAAAGGTATTTTTGAAACCCCAAAAGGCCCAGCTAGTTAAGGTCTAGTTAGCTTTCTTTATTTTCTTTGAGACAGGGTCTCGTGTAGTCCAGGTTGGCCTCATGCTTCACTGTGTAGCAGAGAATGACCAGAACTCCAGATTCTCCTACCTCATCCCATTCTAGGATTATTGGTACATGCTGCTGTGCCAATTTTTTTTTTTCTTCTCCCCTCCCACAGCAGTCTCACTTTTTATCCCTGGCTGGCCTGGAACTGTGTAGACCATGCCAGCCTCAAATTCATAGATTCACCTACCTCTGCCTCCACCTCCTGAGTAGTGGAGTTAAAGTGTGTGCCACCACACCTGGCAGGTATTTACTCTAGGTGATTGCTCAGAATAAGGGTGCTTGTTGAGCCAACATCAGAACCAGAGTTCATGTCCTTGGAACTCTCTTAAGCTGTGTGGCTTCATGAGACCCCTTCTACTGTGGGAAGCAGAGATAGTCATTTAAGGACTCTCAAACTGACCTCTGGAACGTCACAAGCCAGACCTCTATCATCTGCACTGCTCTCAACATTCTTATTCCCCAGGCTCCTACAGAACAGCTCACTGAGCTCTGAACACTTAGTGCTTTTAACAGCCCAAAGTTGTTCTACAACCCTAAAAAACACAGAGTCAGGTCTGTGCCACAGCAGTACCCCACTGTTGTACCAATTTCTGTCCTGGTTAGGGTTTGTTTTAATGTGATGGGACCACAAGAGGTAACTTGGGGAGGAAAGGGTTTATTTGACTTAAACTTCCAAATCACTGTATATTACTGAAAGAAGCCAGAACAGGAACTCACACAGGGCAGGAACCTGGAGGCAGGAGCTGATGCAGAGGCCACGGAGAGGTGCTGCTTACTGGCTTGCTTCCCATGGCTTGCTCAGCCTGCTTGCTTAGAGAACCCAAGCCACCAGCCCAGGGATGGCACCACCTACAATAGGCTGGGCCCTCCCCCCATCAATCAGTTAAAAATTAGTTAAATATCCTACAGCTGGGTCTCGCAGAGGTATTTCCTTAGTTGAGATTCTCTCGAACTCTAGCTGGTGTCAAGTTGACAAAGCTAGTCAGCATAGTGGTGAGATTGAATGTGTTAGTTAGAACTCTGAATTGCAAAAGAGTGGAAGCTCAGATTTGCTTTAAGAGAGATAAGCCAGAGATAGAAAGTAAAAGTTTATCTGGATCCCGATGCCCATTGTCCTCCTGTGCCGCAGGTTTGAGCTCTGCGCTCTCTGTGTTAGACTCTCCTGAAGATGCTGCTCTGCGGCTGTAGCTAGTCAGCTGGTTAATGAGAAATGCATCCAGGTACTTGGTGCTATTCTCCTCAGCCAAGTTGACTGCTCACTGGCTTGGGTAGAACACCCTGTCAGATTACACCACAGGGCAGATTGCGCTAGGCAAGACTGCAGAAACCTAGGCCTGTTCAGGATGAGGAACATTAGTGACCCAAGCTTCAAAGGGATGGCAGGCATGGTCCTGTGCAGGACTTGGAAGCCAGCCCAAGTTATGAACATAGAGAATTCGCAAACCTGTTTCTGTTTGTCTTTTTGTTTTTTGTTATTTGGTTTTTTTCTTTTTAAAAAGAAGGGTGGAAAAAAATAAAACAAAACAAAAAACCAAAAAAAAAAAAAAGGCCAGGCATGGTGGCGCACGCCTTTAATCCCAGCACTTGGGAGGCAGAGGCAGGCGGATTTCTGAGTTGGAGGCCAGCCTGATCTACAAAGTGAGTTCCAGGACAGCCAGGGCTACACAGAGAAACTCTGTCTCAAAAAAACCAAAAGAAGGGTGGTGTTGACATTTTCAGATGAAAGGTGGGCAGTTGAGCAGGTGACAGACATTCTAAGTGACTGACATAGTGAAAAAAAAAATGTAAATCTCATTAACGACTGACAGCCTCACTGTAGTGAGCAGGCGCACTTAACCATTAGCTCATTCTGTCTGGTTGTTTCCTCATTCATCTTGTTGAAGGCCAGTTTTTTAGAATTTTATACTTTGGGGATGGCAGAGTAATAGAACATTTGAGTAATAATTGGTGAATCATGTGGCTGTGTTGCTCTGGGAGTTCAGAGGGCCTAGGAATGTAACTGGTTGGTGGAGCCCTGGGTCTAGCACCCACCCTCCAACTCAGCCCAATGCGGCTCAGTAGTGGAGGGATGTAGAGTTGATGGGTTTTTTGCTAACTCTGCTCTGAAATGCTGTGCTGGGAGGGCTGGGTTAGAACTTACTAAAACATTAGCTTGCTGTGTTCACCTTCCAGTGCTAGACCAGGTTCAGGCCTTCCTCCCACAAATGGCCCAGGCAAATGAGACCCTGCGGAGGGAAATGGCAGCTGCTCCAGCTGGTCATTTCAACATTGAAAACATCGACGAGACGTCCGGAAACATCATACAGATGGTAACTCAGCCTTGCTTCTGTTTCAGACAATGGAATTAATATACTTATCACCAAATGATATTTTAAAATGTCATTCTAAAGTAAAACATTAGCTTAAAATTAGCAAATATTTTCACACAGGCAAGATGGTAAAACATACTTGACTTCCACAGGCCATACTCCCTCTGTTTGCCTGTTTGACTTACTGTTCAGTGTTGAATGTAGCTATTTACTTAATAAGCAGGGCTTTGTAAACTTATGGTTACTAAAACTTGAGTTCTATACAATTTCTTATGTGTGCATTTTTTTTTTTAAGGGAAGGGCTATTCATGTTGACTCACAGTTCCAGGGGAACAATTTTTCATGGTGGGAAATTCTGCCCAGGGCTGTGGTGTTAGAAGCTTATGGTATGCATGCTATAATTAAATCTTTCCCCTTCAGCTACTCTCTGAAAGTGCAGACACCATTCCTACGCTGAACAGAAGTGGGAGGCAGGCAGGATTTTGCCTGCCAGTGCTGGTTTTTGCTCAGAAATGTAAATTTCTTTAAGGCAAGAGTTGGGATGGGTTTTTTTTTTTTTTTTGGTGGGGGAACCTCAGGTTGACCTCAAGTTCCCTTCCCACTGCTGTTGTTACAGGCTGGGATTGTGGCTGTGTCACTGTGGCTCCCTGCTTGCATTTCTTGTCAAGTCTGAAGTGTCCAATGTAGTGCCTGACTGTAGTCTGGCAGTTCTCAACCTGTGGGTCTCAACCTGCCAGGACCCAGAAAATAGAGATTTTACACTATGGTTAATAGCAGTAGCAAAATTACAGTTAGGAATAGCAGTGAGAATAATTTTATGGTTGGGGGGGCATCACCACAACATAAGAACTGTATTAAAGGGTTCTATAGTTTAGGGAGGTTGGAAACCACTGCTTTAGTCCAGCTTTATTGACTGGGTGCTGTTGGATGGATAGCAGGAGGAAGAACTTTTAAAAAGACAAGTTTTACTTAAAGCACTCAGTGACTTTGCTCTTGGGATGGATTTGGTGCCCATAAGAACCAGCAGAGAATGTAAGATTTTCTGAGGCTGGAGTTAGAGGTGTTGTGAGCCACTTGCTAGTGGGTACTGGGAACTGAACTGGGGTCCTCTGGAAAAGCAGCGAGTACCTTTACCTGCTGGTTGGGCCCTCTCTGTAGCCAGCCATGTTGCTTTATTAGAGCATGTTACAGAATTGCCCTGAAGGACATTTCTCATCCTGACACTTTGTTATAGGATGTGGCCTTATTTGAGATGAATCGGTCAGATTTAAAAGAGGAGGATAGTCCAGAAGAGAGCTCACAGGACAGTTCTGGGGACAGCTCGGAGTCTGAAGAAGATGACTGCATTCCCTCTGAAGTCACCATCGAGAACATTAAGCTTCCGAATGCAGAAGGTGGCAAAGGCAAGATTGAAGTTTTGGACAGTCCGGCAAGTAAAAAAAAGAAGCAGTGAAATTACCCACACGAGAGGAGCAGACGCTCCCCACCTGGGGGCTGGGGGCAGGGCAGCCCTGTGTGATTGGCTGTAGACCTTACGTGTCACAAAGAACATGAACCCAGGTGTATTTTACATAGAAAGTGCTCTAGAGCTTTGCTGCAGAGAGGGTAGTGCCCTTGGACACTGACAGGATTGGTTCATGCAGGTGTTTGCTCTAGACTGTGGGCTGTAACTGACTCATCTGTGCTGAAATCTAGCTATTGGTTACGAGATGCCCATCGCCGGTTTGGGGTTTTGGTGTGTTCTATATCAAGGCAGGTTGCAGTTTGTTATGTACGAACTGGGTACTAGAGACAAGCCCGGGATCACAGCCCCCTGCCATTTACGGTGTGACGGTGCCTATATTCAGTTCAGGAAAACCCAAGCTGCCTTTTGAAGATTTGTAAGGGATAGCAGTTGCCATCCTCTTAGAGCAGGCTGGTTTTTGTTCCTTCTATGAAGAGAGTTTAGAAACAACTGTGTGCTATGTCACTGTCTTGTATGTGAGTGTGAAGTCATGTAAAATTGTCATTTCAAATTGTAATGCTATCGAAAGCCCGAAGAACGACTCCTGTTCTTCAGTTAGTAAGCTTAGACTGTGGATGACCTGGCAGCTGTTTCATTGATTAACCAGTCTTAGATGATGTTATCAGGGCTAGCAAGTGCCAGCGGTAGGAAGATGAGCAGTCTGTTCAGGAGGCTACTTGAGTAGAGTAACCGTGCCCCTGTGACTTGGAGGAGATGGTAACACCCCTGTCATTTATCCTGGTGGCTTGCCATACCATGTGATATTCATCCTTGCCGACTCTGAACCAGGGTCCCTAATTGATTGGTCCTGGCAGCTACTACTTCACAGTCATGCTGGGTTAGGGCATCAAGCCTAGATTACCAGTTTTCCCATCCTCCAGCACTTAACCACCCTCTGTACCTTCCTCCATAGTCCCTGAGCCGCTAGAAAGAAAAGGTTATCCTGGTCATTTTCCTTCTGAGATCAGAGCAGAGTGAAATGATCAGGGCATGCATAACTACCTGACTGAAGAGAGTCTGCCATGTGTGCAGGTCAGATCATCATGGGTTACAGTTCTTGCTGCCCAGCGCAAGAAGAGGTTCCCCTCAGTGCCAATTGGTAGCTATAGTTGGTAGCTACAGTGTGACTGATCCCCATATTCAGAGAATAATTGTCATTTTTATTTCTGTGAAGAGACGCTTCATGACCAAGGCAAATAGTAAAAGAAAAATGTTTAACTGTTGCGGGCTTCCTTTCAGTTTGAGAGCGTGAGTCACGGGGGGAGAGTGGGGATGGGCAGGGTACCAGGCAGAGCAGAGTATAAGACTGGGCCTGGCTGGGCATTTGAAACCTCAGAAGTCTGCCCATCTCTCCTCTCTCCCCTCTCCAGTGACATACCTTTTCCAACAAGGCCCCAGCTCCTAATTCTTCCTAAACAGTCTGCCAATTAGGAACTAAACATTCAAATCTATAAGAACCATTCTCATTTAAACCATCACAATGATTGACTAGGTACATGTGTGTTTGGACATAGGATTTTCTTTAGCCTGAGTCTGGAGTGAGCTAGACTGCCAGTTGAAAGATGCTTACCTGTGCCTGTGCAGATTGAAGCACCACAGAACCTGCTGTTGGTGTGGGACACACAGGTAATGGAGGACTTGGGAGCCTCAGCCAAGTGAGGCTGTAAGAGTTGGCTCCCCTTGGGGCCCTGACACTGAATGCTAACTACTGGGGATTGGTGTAGTGCTTTCTGGTATAAGCCCAGGTTGGTGTTCTGGTCTCCTGAAGTCAGCATTTGGTGTCCTTAGCAGTAGGGGTGACCATTTAGCTCTGGTACACATCCAAGTATAATGACAGTAGTCACTTCTGGGATCTATCTTCCTGGCCAATAATTCACAGGAATCTAGACCACCACCCAGGGATTGAAGTTTTTACTTAACCCATCCAGTTGCTGGAAGCACTCTATGTACATGTAGTGAAACTTCAGCTGCCATTTAAATATATGTGCCATTTCTGTTGTCTGGTTGTCCCCCCCCCCCCTTTTTTTTTTTTTTTTTTTTTTTTTTGGTGGCACCGTATAGTCTTAGCAAAAAGTTTTCTTCACACATTCCTTTTTGGATATACTGATTTTACTGTTGGTGAAGCACATCTGACCAAGCCAGTTCAGTCAGAGAACAGGGTCTCAAGGGAGTGAGGATTGAAAAGAAAAAGTTAGACAAAATTACAACATGACTTTAGCCTGTACTGAGGCCGAAGCACCTTTATTTCTCTCCAGCCTGCTTTTATATCATTCTAGGTATATCCAAAAAAACGTAGTCCGTTCTTAGATCAAAGACAATCAAGCGAAGTAGTGAACAAGGAGGTCACACAAGATAGTAATTAAGTAACGTAGTAAGCAAAGAGATGGGATAAGGTGGTAGTAAAGTCCCACGGTCACTGTTTCTAATATTCTTATCTGAGCCTACTTCCTTGTTCGAGCCCAGTGACAAATGCCAAATTCCTAGAAGTGGCACCAAGAGCTCTCAATATACATCCTGCTAGATTCCACCTGCTTTAGGGTTTCTCTCTGTGGCTAACAATTGTTCCAGTATTATTTTGTACATTGGTCTTCCCTCTCTTCATGACAGGGATATGAAACCCATTGGAACTGTCTGTTAAGTGGTTTTATGTCTTAATCCCCAGCTGAAGGCCCTAGGACCCGTTACCTCTGAGGTAAACATTGGGACACTAGGCACATAGTTGCTTAAGCTGTCCTACTCCCTAACCCCCCTCCCTCAAAAATCTACTTTTTGAGGGAGAACGTCATATTGAAGAGAGTTGTAGGAGTTGAAGGGGGTGTCGGGGTGCAGATGATCAAGATGGATTGTTTACATGCATGAAATTGTCAAAAATGAATAAATTCTTTTTTAAACTGTTTAAAGCATTTGGTGTGGCAAATTCTTGTAGTGCTAGCACTGGGGAGGCTGAGACAGGAGGACTGTGGGTTTGAAGCCAGCCTGGAATGCCCTGCAGAGCATAGATAGACCTTGTGTGAAAACAGAAACAGCCTCTTGAGCCAGCTCTGTGTCCTGGTCTCTCGCCTCCCCAGCAGGCTATACAAGAATGGGCAGCTGGAGCTGGGTGGGGTCTGAGGCAGCACAGCACCCGCATGTCTGCCCCTGCAGGGCTGCATAAGGCTCCCTGTGACCCTGTCATGTGTTGTCTGCTCTTTTCCTTTCACCTCGTTAAAAAGTTAACACCCTTGTGCCCTATTTGAGTAAACATGACCTCCCTGTGCCCCTGATCGCCTCCAGTAGCCTGGCTCCTTTACTCTGTGTTCTTTTGTCACCTGTCTGTCCTCATTATGAGTTACTACTTTCTCTTAATCTCCTTCCTAGATTTTAAGATTACACCTGGTGGCATACATGTTGCACATCATAGGCTAGGATTCTTATATCAATGCAGCTTTTGTCATTTTGAATTTGAGTCAATGTACTTTCTAGAGCTGCCCATTTCTTATGCAGATGTCATTTATTTCGTTTTTCTTCACAAATAACTGATACTCTGTTGTGTGTTTATATATCACATTTTGTTAACAGTTTTTCTGTTGGTAGACATCTAGACTAGCAGCTACATGTCTGCTACCATGAACATTACAGCAGTAAGCATGGCTGTCTCTCGGGTAGTGTGTGGAGCCTTTTGGGTATCAGCTCAGGAGTGGTGTAATTGGGTCAAACATTTCTAGTCTTTTGATACACCTCCATGATGATCTCCATAATGGCTGAACTCATTTGCATTCTTCACTAGCAGTGAGTAAATATTTCTTTGTCCACATCCTGACTAGCACTTCACAGATACCTTGATAACTGTAGTGAAGGATGTGTGAGGTGTTCTCTAAAGGTTGATATTTGTGATGGCTTAAGGATATTGCACTTTTTTTTTTTTAAATGCTTGTGGGCCATTTGTGTTTCTGCTTTAGAAGATTGATCAATACATTTTGTTAGCCTGTTTATTGATTGGCAGGTTTGCTTTTTTTTTTTTTTTTTCAGATTTTTGCAAATTCTAGCTATTAGCCCTCTGAGTATAGTTGGTAAAGATTTCTCCCATTCTGTGGGCTGTTGATGTCTTTTGCTGTGAAGAAGCTTTAATTTCATATATTCCCAACTGTTTTCTCAGGGCTAGTTTCTGTGCTGTTGAAGTAGGTTTGAAAAGTTCTTTCACAGTGTTCCTGTAGGAGGTATAGGGTTTTTTTTTTTTTGTTTTTTTTGTTTGTTTGTTTTTTGTTTTTTTGAGACAGGGTTTTTCTCTGTAAAGCCCTGGCTGTCCTGGAATTTGCTTTGTAGACCAGGCTGGCCTCGAACTCAGAAATCCGCCTGCCTCTGCCTCTCAAGTGCTAGGATTAAAGGCATGCGCCACCACGCCCAGCGCAGGTATAGGTTTTAAATTAAGATCTTTAATCTATTTTGAGTTGATTTTTGGAGACAGGATCTTTCATTATGTAGCTGAGGCTGTTCCAGAATTGACTTGTCATCTGGGCTGGCCTTGATCTCGCTGTTCCATGCCTGCCTTTGCTTTCTAAGTGCTGGAGTGAAAGCATGCATCATCATGTTGGCTCTGGGTAACTTGTAAGGGTGGACGGTAGGGCTTCCTCTTGTAGGGGCCATTCAGTTTCCTTGCACTGTTTTCAGACACCTTTGTCATAAGTGGCTCTAACTTTGTGGGCTTGATCCAGGGTTTATTCTCTTTGGCTTACTTGATTGGCTTACAGGTTTTGTCCCAGTAAGAGGCTGTCTTTGTCACTACATGTAAGGCTGTGGTATATTTTGTCATTTCTTTATTCTCTGTCATATATGTATTCTCTTTACACACACACACACACACACACACACCATACTCCACACTCAGGCTGTTCAGACTGATTTTGTTGCCTTGATGCCTATAGCCAGGACAACAGGATTAGTCCTCCCCAACTTAACTTTGGTCTGTCCACCCCCATTAGGGTAGGGTGCAAATTCTGCTATGTGAGGTTATGCCCAGGAAGATGTGAAAAAATGTACTCACCCCAGAGAAGAGACCAAGATGAAAGTTATGACCATTGAAGTTTCACTTTGAACAGTGAGTTTTATTGGGGTTACTTACAGGATTGTGGATGAAAAGCAGACTGTGTTGCTGCTGTGCTCTGCACATCCCAGGGATTAACCTGAGGTATGGGGTGAGGTTGGGTGCGACCCGCCGTATCCCGCCAGCAGGAAGAAGCAGGCCGCACACAGGATCCATCTACAGCAAAGCTTTATTGCATCTTGTGAGGGAGAGCAAAGCTTCTGGGAGGTGAAGGGCCCCGATGCCCAAGACGGGCGTCCTTATATAGGGAAATATGCTCGCCTAGGACGTGGCATCATACCATAGGCTATCTCCGGATCAGGCCAGAATGCGTCACGGGTGGTAAGACCTCCCAAGGCGGGAACGGGACCTTACGCTTGCGCACTGAGCTGTTTACCGCTTAGGGCAGACAGGAAACCGGCACTATCTTGGAATGGCGATCACACGGCGGCCTACAGTTGGGCATATTGGTAATGACAATCCCAGACACAAGTAGAGAAAACCTGGGATCTGTT
This sequence comes from Mus minutoides, assembly GCA_902729485.2. Taxonomy (NCBI): domain Eukaryota; kingdom Metazoa; phylum Chordata; class Mammalia; order Rodentia; family Muridae; genus Mus; species Mus minutoides. The sequence goes on along the minus strand of LR756422.1, from coordinate 208,444 downwards.
GGAAACAGACCAAAGCCAGCAGCAACTGAAAAACTCAGTGAGTTTATTTTATGTATCTGGATTGAAGAGGTGGGTCTATTCTATACAACTGAAGGAGGCAGGTTTAGCTAATGTTAGTGTAGGCTATCTAGGGAGAAGTCTCAGGTTATAAATATCCTGGGGAGGACGCTCAGGTTACTAGTTCTGTTGTAACAGTTATTGGTCTTTAAATACAGTAAATACAGGTACTTGGACGCAGGAAAGCTTTTAGAGTCCCACCCAGGAAGGCTTTGCCATTTCTGTGGGTCTGAAAGCATTGGGGTCCTTGACATGGCTGTGCTCATGCCAACACCCTTCCCTCCCTCCTCTAGCTGCAGCCCGCCTCAGCATGAGTGATCACTGCTGCAGGGTTTCTTCGGTTACATTGGCAGGTGTCAGATGAGTCTTTCTGTACTACAGTGCTACAGACCCTCTGAATCCCTTATCTGCGTGGGAAAAGATTTGGCGAGTGACAAACAGACACTATAGGAAGAAGAAGTGTGGATCTGAGCCGGGTGTGGTGGCGCACGCCTTTAATCCCAGCACTCGGGAGGCAGAGACAGGCGGATTTCTGAGTTTGAGGCCAGCCTGGTCTACAAAGTGAGTTCCAGGACAGCCAGAGCTACACAGAGAAACCCTGTCTCGAAAAACCAAAAAAAAAAAAAAAGTGTGGATCTGAATGTAATGTCAAATAGAGCATCAGACTTTTATACAGAAGAAAATAGTGGGTTAGGTAACACATCTTCAAGGTACAATGAGATCACCCGATGCTTAATGAGTCTTACACAAGGCAGAGGAATGCAGTCACAGAAAGGACCGTCAGGAACTGGGTAATAAAACAACTGAGACAAAATCAGCTCTATCTAAGGTCAGCTATGATTTTAGGAGCCAGGTGTGAGGTCTTAACAGTCCCAGGGCAAGGGCATTCACACCCAAGTCATGATTCTAATTAAGGAGTTCCGCTCTAGCTAACCTTCTCATGAATAATGCAATACTCTAAAACCACAGCTCAATCTATTTCCTAAATCATTGTAAATTCCTGTATATGGGAGTGACTCAAGTATCTCAGTCTGGTTCCTTCTCAGGTCACAAACCTTATTCTTAGGTAGTGGTGAATTCCTCTGTAGGGCAGTGACTCAGCTGTTCATGCTCAAGGTTGGATCAAGGACGGCGTAGAATCTAACTTAGCTATGTATCAAAATATGAATCCTTAGGAGCACTTATAATGAAGCAATATTAGGAGAAAGCACACAGATCTATTTACCAACTAAAGCAAGGACGTTGGAGCATTCTTTATACAGGATGCCACCATTCCAGGAGACTAAGTTTCGGTGAACTTTTTGCCTAGGGACCACGCCCAGACTTTCCAGCCTGTCAGGCGATGTAGCACTACAGTACTCTTAAAGTTGTGCCTAGAGGTGGTACTTGCGTGGGTTGATCTCCAGGCCTCATTCTAGTACCTGAATGTTTCGATGCTTTCTTAATTCTGTAAAACACTCAGAGGTTAGCATTATAGCATCTGTATAATAAAACCACTTTACAGAGAGTTGGCAAGCTACAGTCCTGGGCCCCACTATCCCATAACAAACAGTAGGACTAATACGTTAACCTTAGGGGAATTCTTTGAAGGTCCACTATTGACCATTCTAAGTGAATGCAAATCAGTATTGAGATTTAGGAGCCATGGGGATACTAAAAATTGCCTTAGCAAGGTTTCACACAATATGGAAAGACTCAGTTACTCATACAGTTAAGTCAGAGCAGTTGTTGGTCATAGTTATGTGGATGTGGAACTGCTCATCTGTAATCTAAGTCATTCTCTAGGAAACAGCTTGCTTTTCTGGCCAAACTGAGCTGTGGAAAAGGCTCTGGTCTGGTGGAATAATCTCTCCTTGACAGATGAGAGTCTTGGGAACTTCACGAGGTGACCTGATCAGACCTCATTGGTAGCAAACAAGTCCAAGTTTCTTGGTGTAGCTCTAGATGGGGTTCACCTCCACGGGCTAGAGAAGTCACACGTGGAAGCCAAGATGAATGGTATAGTTCCAGGGAAGGGTGATGTCTCCAGTGGGAACTGGGTTTTTTACATATAAGGTCCTGATTTGAGTGCCTCGTGTTTTTTGAGGAGGGGGTGTGCACCATTCAGAACTCAGTTTTGGCACCATTTGGGTAAGAGGACTTTACAGTGTGGGTCCCGTCCTGATCCTAACACCCTGACCTCTTTGCTATGTGGAGAACGCAGGGAACAAAAGAGTGAACAAATGAGAATTGGGACCCATAAGAGGAGCAGCGAAGTGGTAAGGGAGGATTGCTGCTGTGAGTAGAAGGGAGACAAGTGGTTGGCTGCAGAGCTGAAGGTCTTCCTCAGTTTTGGCAGATTCAATCCAGGTTTTGTCAAACTCCAGCTTTGACATGCCAGGGTCATCGGAGGAGGCATAGCATCGGCCGCACACGTAGACACAGGAATTTTCTTTTTAGGTCAGACAGGTTCTCTCAAGAGGGGAAATGTATACATGTATACACATACATACATACCATTAGATAAAGCGAGGCTCCGACAAGCTCCAACAATTTTATATACATATATATTTGTATATATATATTTGATGGAACAAAACTTCAACTATTTTATTTACATCTATGCTTACATATACGTACACACATTTGGTGGATGGAATAAAGCTCCAACAATTTTTTTCTCCCACAGCTTATATAGCCCCACAAAATCTTTTAAGAGTATAAAAATCACAGTGTGGTTACATTCTATTGTTCTAGTGAACAATTACAATGTGTACACATAGAAAAAAAATGTTCTCCAGTATCCTCACATGATTGAATATTTCACATATTATGGACAAAAAAACCTAAATTATTCTCAAGAACCCACATTTGTAACTAAGCAACTTCTTATAGATTAACCAAGTATAAGCAAGCAAGGTAATTTTTTTAAAGCCAGTTTCTCTTCAGGCTGCAATTGTGGGTACATAGAAAGGGTCAATTTTTCATCATTTATCTTAAAAGGTAATCCTAAAAAAAGAAAATCTTAAAAGACTCAAAAATCTAAACTTTTATGAACCAAACAGTCATTTCTCCTTTAAATCCTCAGGGTGCACCACTTCCTATTAACAATTTAATAGTAATCATATCAGGAAGCTGAGGTCAGAAATGGGAACAATAGATTCATCACCACCTTGGTTACCAGTCCAGCTTTTTTGAGGAGTCATGTCAGCCAGTGCTATTTGGGCTGTTAATGTGGTTCCTGACCTTAAAACAGCTCTAGCTCAATTACTCAGAGTGTGCATTTTTGAACTTCAAATTATTTTCTAAGGTTTTTCTACATCAGAGCCACTAAAACATCTTAACCTTGCTAAGTAAATCTACATCTCTAAATCCTTTCTGAGGCTGATGGATGAATTCTAAATCTGCTCCAACAGCAAGGCTTGAAAATAATCACTAATTTGTAGATGCCAGTAATACAATGATATACTGTATTATAGCCCAATGATATACAACTCATAGATTAGGAGGGAAGTCAGGGTAACAATGAGAGCAACAGTCCAACAGCATTGAGTACTTTGGGTTCTGCCTCTCTGAGGCACACCCATCATGCTGTGTAACCAGTGGGCTGCAGTGAATGAATGAATGAATGAATGAATGCTGTTGGTTGTTGCTTTTGTATGGTTTCCATCAGGGTTTCTACCAGGTCAGATTTGTTGATGTGGTAACAGCATTTCTTCCCCAGGACAGGCAAGTCCTGCCTTTGTTAGCTGTAAAGAGGGCCAGTGACCTCCATGCCTGTTCTTTGCAAAAAGTACCTTAAGAGATGTGCTGCGCCTGACGACCCTGACGCGCAGGGAAGAAAGACAAGGCACGCAGCTTCCTTCCAACAGCAATTTACTCAGGATGCTTCTTAATTGCAGATCTTACAGTAGTGGCCCTGCGCTTGCTTCCCTGGGAGCTGGCTTATATGCTCAATATGATGCTCCATGGCACCATACTATGTCTCACATCATCATTGGCCTGGACAGTCAGATGTCAGATCAGCCCATGAACGACTCCACCTGTATAGTGCCATATACAGAGTTATTTGTTTCACAGGCTGTTTCCACCAGGCGCCATCATAGGACGCAGCACGGCTCCCCACAGAGAGTCCCAACAAGGAGGCCCATCATTCTTTCCTGTCTTGTCTGAAACCTCAATGGGAATTCCTTCTTCTTGCTTTCACTATCTGCATCTTCCAATTTCTTACCTAATTTTATACTTTCATGTCTAGGATCTAAAGTATCTCTAACTAAGGTCCTGAGGCTAAAAGCATCTCTGGGGATTTCTTTTCAGGCTCATGTGTTGTATCTTACCTTTTTATCCTTTCTCCCATGTCTGTAAACTTACCAGACCTTCCTCAGGGAACCAAGGACAAATTTCTGTTTGTGACACGTGGGCAACACTAAAAGGAATGGGTGAGAGGTACACCCCTAAAAAATGTAATTGAGTGGTGGGATCTGATATGGGAGGGTAAGGTTGTCCTCTTACCCCGACAATAGGAAAACTAGAGGCAGATGTGGGTCCCCAAAACTCCGTTAGGACTGAGTAAGTGGCTCCGGTGTCCAAGAGGAGAGAGATCGGTCGCCCACAGACCACGATGTCTACCCTGAGCTCTGTTTATGATGACAATGGTCAGGTCAAAGGAGCCTGGGCCTTGTTAGTCGGCCATGGCCAAGTCTAGGAGATCGGTTGGAGGGCTACCTGGGGGTAATGTCCTGTAAAAAACAATAAAAAACATCCTCCCACTTCCCCCGCCTGCCCGCAGGAGAGGAATAAGTGGGTCTCCAGAGTTCTTCTGCGAGTATCACTTTATTAAATCCATGTGGAGAAAGAGAAAGAGGGGGGCAGCCCGCTTCTAGATATACCTCGTTCAAGCACACCTCAGTGTGACGCATGTCGCTTGGATTGGTTGGCGGCTCTTACTTCAAGGTACGCCCCGGGATTGGGCGGTGACAGACGTACGCGTACTAACCGGCGGGGGCGCGCGGACTCCCGCGGTGGGCGGTAACTTACGTGATTGCGTCACGCCTACGCACTGAGTTTGTTTACAATCGTCACTAGGTAGCCGCTCCCGCTCGGGATGCACAGAGGCTTGGCTTGGGGAAGGAGCCCACGGCTCCTAACAATGTCCCCTTGTTCTATGTAACACGGGGGCATTCAACAGCCCAATGTCCCTCTTGATGGCACCTAGGACATGGCCCCCTTGGCTTGTGGGGATTAGGGCAGGCTTTGGCCCAATGACCTTGTTGACCACACCTGTAGCAGGTGTCCGGTGGTTCCTGAGTCTTAGGAGACCATGAGCTCTGGGTGACAGCTGGGGCTGGTCGGACAGCCTTTGCCAGCATATTGTAGTTTTGCTTGCGAGCCCTCTCATCTCTTCCATGGTACACCTTGAAGGCCAGCGCCAAGACTTCTGCCTGTGGAGTAAGAGGACCTCTCTCCAATTTTTAAGTTTAGCTTTAATGTCGGGGTAGCTCTGGGAAAAGAAGTAGGTCATTAAGAGCTGTTTACCCTCTGGGTTCTCAGGGTCCAGATTGGTATATTGTAACAGGGCCCCTTTAAGGCGTTCTAGAAACTGAG
>LR756422.1:152804-192473 GCA_902729485.2 Mus minutoides | reverse complement strand
TGGCTTGCTCAGCCTGCTCTCTTATAGAACCCAAGACTGCCAGCCCAGAGATGGTCCCACCCCCAAGGGGCCCTTGATCACTAATTGAGAAAATACCCCACAGCTAGATCTCATGGAGGCATTTCCCCAACTGAAGCTCCTTTCTCTGTGGTAACTCCAGCTGTGTCAAGTTGACACAAACCTAGCCAGTACACCCCCTCTCTTCCCTACACTCAGAGAGTTCCTTCGCATAGAAATTTAAAAATTTTTGAGGTGTATGGGGATATGACTTTCTTTTATAATATCATTTATTCCACCTGCTTGAACTTTTTTTTTTATCATTTCAAAACATTGGTTACAGCACACAATTCCATCATCTATTTGGAAGTAGGAGGAAATTCAAAAGAATAAGCATGTGATCTAATCACATATATTTCTTTCCCATAGAGGGACTATTTATAAATACAGTAGATGTATACTATATGGGTTGCATGCAAGTCACGTTGTATAGAATGACTTATGCCCTGAGTTACCAAGTATAATTTACTTTTCTGTTAAAGGTAAAAAGCTGTTTGCTCCTTTAAGAGCTGCCTCTAGCAGGGCTTTCCCAGGTGTCCTTGAATCTCTGTCACAGTGCATTCTAAGTTATCAGTTTCTGCTGCACAAACTGAGAATGTCTTTCAAACAAGTTTCTTATCCTACTTCTGGGAATTCTGCCAAAGGAGGGGAGAGGAGTCTGATAATTGTTCTCCAGTTCCTTGCTTTTTTGACTTTTACCTTTTCTGTATACTTACCATTCTTATTTCTGTTTGTACAATTCGTTCATATATATACTTACCATTCTTATTTCTGGGAATCAAGAACAATATAAATGTACTTGAGCTAACAGTTATTCTAGTTTAAACCTTATTCCTCTAACCTGGAGAAGAATGGGAGTGGAGTGAAAAAAGACTCTACACAGATAAACAACCTTATCCCCTTCACTGCCTTGTTGGCAGTATGTGTAAAAATCCTTTTAATTTTGATGCTTTTAAAGAAGGCGTCAGCCTCTGAATTTCATGTCAGTTGGAATTTTGCCACCCGGTTCTCAGTCGTAGCTGGCCAGACTCCGAACTGGGAACTGGACCATAAGCCAATTTTTTTAGGCAACTGCTTCTGTGTTAGAGCAGTGCTTTCTGGCAGAGGCTAAACAGGGGTTGATATCTCCCCTTTTGTTTGCGGTTTTAAAGGCAGAGTGGGGAGGCAGGCAAACTGTTTTTTAAACGTGAAACACCGAACAGACAATCAAACCACAAAACTAAAGCACGGAGTTAACATGAAACAATTTTGAAGGACATGGACAGATTGTAGCGCCAATGACAGACAATAGACAGAGAGGAAAGAGAATTAAACATCTTGAAGGGACTCAGATATCTTACTTAAGGGACTCAAAACTAAGGATTCCTCCAATAAGAGCCAGAGACTTGTCCCTCTCCCTGAACTTGACTTGATGCTTTACCACGCCTTGTAGATCTTAAAGATGGTGTTGCTTTCGTATAAGGAGGTGGACAGGGTGTGGCCCCATCTGGCCATGGCGGACAATTGTGCCTACTTCCTTGTTCCTGTTCCGGTTTCTTCAACCTCCCTTTCTTCTTCTTTTTCTTTGGCTCTATACCAAGTGCCTCCATTTTTTGCAAAAAGAGCCTCCAGTTCTTCCTCTATCTTCTCTATTGCATCCTCCTCCTCTGAACTAGAAGAACTACTTAACTCACTCAAATTTGGATACAATCCTCCTTTCCTTTTCTTTTGGGTCTTGCCTTTTCCCTCTAGAAAATGCTCTACGTGGTACTCCTTTAGCTCACTGTCCAGAGACTGCTCTAACAGACTTTCCTGCAGCTCTTCCATCTGAGAACATGCTGACTGACTTTCTTTCATCTCAATGGTTTGAGGAAACTCTTTTACATTTTCCTCCTGAGAAAGCACTGACCGTCTTTCTTTTAATTCCTCCACCGCTGCTTCTGCACTTCTCACAGGCCTCTTGCAACTTTGACTTTCTAAGCACGCATGGATAAGCTTCCAAACGGGCCTAACTCTGTCTTTCAGACTGTCGTGATCCCAGGCAAAATCTAAATCCTTTCCCAGTTTATCCCAACATGCAAGGGTTAAATTCCCTGACAATGCAAACCAAGGAGCGGCAGCGTCAACCTCCTGCAAGAAGGTATTCAGAACGCGATCCGTAAGCTTAATGCCCTTCGTCTTTAACAACTCATTAAGGGCTCCATGAATCGGGCACGAGTGTACATTTCCCATGGTTACATTTTCTATTTATGCCGCTTTAACACAGGCTCCAGGTTCGCCTATTTACACCACTTTAACGCAGGCTCCAGACTCGCTACACCGCGAGTGTCCTGAGGCTCATATAGACTCGTATAGGCTCGTTTACAAGCCAGCAAACTTTCTAGGGGTCGCAAAGCAGCGACGGTGGGATCGTGGCGCGCGAACCAATGACGATGAGGGTCGCAAACTAGCGACTGTAACGGTCGCAAAACCGGCGATCACGGGCCTCACTATCTGAGCCCCCCGAGCTTGCACTGAGTTTCCCTTGAGTTCAGAAACCCACTTACCAGGTGAAATTAGTTCCCCGTACGGGCCACCACTTGACCCGCGCCCTGCCCCGACCAGCAGGAAGAAGACATAGATCAAACCGGGTTCCGTCTCAAGTTAGTTTACTCAGTCCTTGATGCATGCAGTTACAGCTTAAGTGTAATGGTGAATTCTTCTCTGGAACCCCACCAGAAGCAACCAATTAAACCCTATCCTGGCCACTCACAGAATGCCTCGTAGCTCCTGCTCATAAGCCAGGAATTCTCGGGCTTTAGCATCATATTCTCGGGCTTAGGATCAGGTCCCTGTCAACACAGCCTAATGCCATATTAGGAGTTATTTATGCCAGCAAGGCTGATAAGGCCGAGGCAGTCAGCGCCATATTTGAGGAGTGGCCGCTAGGCTCCCTACAGGGGACGGGGGCCCCGCTGTCCGATTTTTGGACAGGCTCCTGATGACAGCGGTTTCCCATTAATATCTTTAACTGATTTACACTCGCTCGCCCAATGTTTGCCTTTCTTACATTTTGGGCAAAGGCCACGCTGATTTACTCTAACTCTTGATGTTTGGAACCCTTTGGTTGGGCAATTTCTCTTAAAGTGTTTCTTTTGTCCACATTTGTAACAGCAATCCCCTTGTCCTTTGCCTGCCGACATTACAGCTGCAGCAAGGTCGGCATCTGATAATGGTCCTCCGATTTCTCAGCCGCCTGCTGATTTGCAAATTCATAGCTAAAAGTTTTCCACTCCAGATATTGTCCTGGCGATAAGCAGGCTCGTGCTAGGTTATTCCAATCAGATGGAGTGAGGCAATATGCTGTCAGTATCTCTAGCTGTGCAATAGTAAAGGCGGTGGCTACTCCATGTGTACGGACTATTTCGGCTATTGATTTTATTGTTTTGAAGTCAATGGGTTGATAATAACGTTCCCCTTGAACATTGGCATAGACTGGGAAGGATAGGCTAATCTCTCGCCATGCCTCTGGATTAAATGATCTTCCTGAGTGTTTCCCTCCACTAAGCTTCACTCCCTCATTACTTGGATAATAAGGAGGATCAGATGGTACTTGAGCCACAGGCAAATTTACAGGGGTCCTTTTACTGAGGTCTATCTTCTTCTGACCTTCTCTTGTTTTATTTTTGAGCTGATACCCTTTATCATCTAGGTGGTATCGCTCCCTCTCATATTTAGCAGCCTCCTCATCCACTTCTTCTTCCAAAGAGTTATCAAGGTTGGAAAGCTGCAATTCCTTTAGAGAGGGGTAAATCCCCTTTTCTTGTTCCCCCTTAATTTTAAGAGTAGGTTCTAGTCTCCCTTTTGCTGTTTTGTCTTTACCACGCTTTCTAACAGTGTTTGGAGGGCCGTTAAGACAACTAAAATGGCCACACCAATCCAAAGTGCATCAACAATATAGGGAAGCATAACCTCTCTAAAATATTCCGGGAAGCTTACCGGTACCGCCACTCCATAGCTGATGAGTTCTGATCCCACAAAGATAATCTTAGGTTCCTGAAGAGCTCTGATCCCACGAAAATAGCCTTCGGTTCCTGAAGAATTCAGATCACACGAAAATAGTCTTCGGTTCCCGGGTTCTCTGCACCACTTGCAACACGCCTCCCTCGACCAGCTAGAAAGACATGCCACCACAGGGATCTTCTCATTCAGCTTTATTCTGGAGCACCATGATAGTAGATTCCCAGCACCCTTGACAGCAGCAGAGCTGCTGCTTATATACTCCTAGGGAAGGGGTCGGGTGTTGTAGTGGTTGCGGATTGGTGCACCAAGCAACACCTCATTAGCACATTGCCCGTTCATTGGTGCCACAAGTCGTGCCTCATTTGCATATTGCCCTTTGGGAGGGGCTATCATTTGAGGAGAGCCTGAAGAGAGCTGCGCATGCGCACTATGCTCTCTTCCCTGACAGCCGGCCGGTCCCCTTGATCATTGGCATAGACTGGGAAGGATAGGCTAATCTCTTGCCATACCTCTGGATTAAATGATCTTCTTGAGTGTTTCCCTCCACTAAGCTTCACTCCCTCATCACTTGTATTATAGGGTGGAGCTGATGGTACTTGAGCCACAGGCAAATTTACAGGGCCCTTTTACTGAGGTCTATCTTCTTCTGACTTTCTCCTGCTTTATTTTTGAGCTGATACCCTTTATCATTTTGGTGGTATCGCTCCCTCTCATATTTAGCAACCTCCTCATCCACCTCTTCTTCCGAAGAGGAGTCAAAGAAGTTGGAAAGCTGCAATTCCTTCAGTGAGGGGTAAATCCCCTTTTCTTGTTCCCCCTTAATTTTAAGAGTAGGTTCTAGCCTCCCTTTTTGCTATTTTGTCTTTACCACTATGCTTTTCGAACAGTTTTTGGAGGGCTTTTAAGACAACTAAAATGGCCACACCAATCTAAAGTGGATCAGCAATATAGGGAAGAATAACCTCTAAAATATTCCGGGAAGCTTACCGGTACCCCCAGTTCGTAGCTGATGAGTTTTGATCCCACAAAGACAATCTTCGGTTCCTGAAGAGTTCAGATCCCACGAAGATAGTCTTTGGTTCCCGGGTTCTTGGCACCACTTGCAATGCGCCTCCCTCGACCAGCAAGAAAGACACGCCACTACCGGGATCTTCTCAGTCAGCTTTATTGTGGAGCACCTTGATAGTAGATTACCAGGACACTGGACAGCAGCAGAGCTGCTGCTTATATACTCTCCCAGAGAAGGGGAGGGTGTTGTGGTTGCGGATTGGTGCACCAAGCTACACCTCATTTGCATATGGCCCATTCATTGGTGCCACAAGCTGTGCCTCATTAGCATATTGCCCATTTTGGAGGGGCTATCATTTGAGGAGAGCCTGAAGAGAGTTGCACATGTGTACTAGGCTCTCTTCCCTGACAGCCAGCCGGTCCCCTGCCATCTTGTAATGGCGGAGAGCCGGAGGATTCTCAGAGACCGAGGCTTCACAGAGCCGCGGCTGCCTACCGAGCCACGGTTTCACGGAGGCGCGGTTTCATGGAGCTGCGGCTGCCTACTGAATCCCTTGTGCAAATGTGAGACATTGTAATGAATTTCCGCCCTAGTTGTTGAGTTATGAGCGTATTTTAGCACACTCATCTCTGTGCCTTTTGCCAGGGGGAAGACAGATTTTGCCATAAAACCTCCATGCAATTCAACATCCTTTCGAGGAATCTATCCATGGCGGAACATTCTCTGCACTGCATTGTGGCACTCTGTCAGCAAAAATTAAACCTTTGTGTCCCAGGACTCATAAGAGGGGAATGGTGACTACAGAGAGTAATGGGATTGTCTCCTACAGGAGAACACCAGTAAGCCAATTTGCAAAGCTTAAAGGCTTCTTAGAGAAGCCAAACAAAATTCGGGGGAAATGCCCTCATTCATGGCCATTAAGGCTTGAACAACAGCGGCCTTCTGCCGAGCCTGAGTGCGTCTCATGCGACATAGCAATCAGAGGCAGAGTGCACAAGCCACAAACATCAGGACGCCCCAAACCAACATTCCAGCCCATTTTTTAAAAAATGAAAAGGTATTGGACAGCCAAGAGATAAAATCTCCCAAGGTAACAGGGTCAACTCTGGTGCCATTCAGAATAGAGATCTGGACAAGGAGCTTCTGGGAAAGTCGTTCCGCCTCTGCAGTCCAATTCCCTTGAAGATACTCAGACAACTCCCTGCTATAATTAAATTTTTCAGACACATCAGCAGCTAGTAGAGTTAATACACAAATTTTAAAAAAGGGAAATGCAGGAAAATTGAATCAACTGAAATAGTTCTTCCATGTTTTCCTGAAGTAAATCTATTCTTTGATTTGCCAATAAAATGCCAGATGACAAATGGGCATTAACCTCTTCTTGAACCATCAAAGCAGTGGATGTTCAATCCACAATATTAATAATTGTTTCTGCTGCTTGTACTTGATTTGCCATGGCTATAACCGCGGTAACCACATCAGCAGCTGAGATAGTAATGGCAGTAATGATAGCAGCAGTAACACCAAAATCTCTTATGTCTGAACAAATTAGCTATTGGGAAAATATTGGGATCCACTTCCACTGGGAAGGAACAAAGCTGGGCAGCTTCACCACCACAGCAAGTTTCCTGGTGCCATTCCAACATTCTGAAAGGAAACAGGCTACATTGGTGGCATTGCAAAATAGGGTGGCACTAACACCTGGCTCATCAGAAACTAGAAAGAAGAATGGCAGACAGATACATACCAGCCCGGGTTGCAATGTGCTGTTGGACAACAATTTATTAAATTTTACATCTGTTAAGTTGGCTCCAGTTGAACCATTGTCCGGGTTTCTTGTGGCTGAAATATTCCACAAATCAAAAGTTCCGCATCTCAGGCGTGCAAAAGGAGTAAGAGAAGTAAAAGCACCCTGCTGATTAATTAAAAGCCATTGATACCATGGCCATCTATTTCTAGGGCCTGTAACATTCTTCTTTATATTAAGCATTGCTCCCCTTAGGTGGGGGGAGAATGCAAAGCCAGAATAATCTGTTTGGCTTCTATAGAATCACTTTGACAGGGGGAGTAAGCAGTTGGGAACTCTTGATCTCGCAGGAATCGTGGCAAAACTCTATGTTGAGTACTATTGCCTGTTGGTTTGGGTTTTTTTTTGTTTGTTTGGTTTTGGTTTTTTGGTTTTTCGAGACAGGGTTTCTCTGTGTACCCCTGGCTGTCCTGGAACTCACTCTGTAGACCAGGCTAGCCTCGACCTCAGCAATCTGCCTGCCCCTGCCTCCCAAGTGCTGGGATTAAAGGCGTGTGCCACCACACCCGGCTATTCCCTATTGTTATGTTTGGCTGCCAGGGAACAGAACAATTATGAAGCATAATTAAAGTAGTAATATTTAGGGAAGAATGCTCAATAATGGAAGTATTTCCGCTGCCAGCCCCCTGGCATGAAACCACCTGAGACAAGACTGCCTGTAATATACCTGTGCCCACTTTGCTAGAGGAGACGGAGTCCGGCCAGTTGGCTAAAGTCACAGGCTTCAACCAAATGCAAGGCGCATCAGGTTTTTTATCCGATGCTAAAAAGCAGAGGGTCTGGTTCAGAGTAATATTAGTGGCATTATATATTTTAGGTTGCTCACCCATAGGAGTTGTGCAAAGTACCTCATTTACACAAAAAGTCGAAAGAAGGTAGGCAAAACAGCTGAATTATTATGTACTGGAATAGGGACTGGCCAAGTGCGGGCAACAGCCCATAATTTTAACACATTACCCATTTGTAGATTCATCAGGAGTATCAGTAGATGTAGGTGTTTCTTCATTATCCTTTTTCTCTGCCGTGTCTTCCAAAAGAGGAGCACTCTTCGTATCAGTCTCTCGGGTATTTAAATTGGTTCTTTGTCCTTAGGAAAAACACAAACAGCTCCCCTGGACTGTGAAATGATCAGGACTGGACCTAGCCATGACCCAGATAACACATCTTTCCATTTAACATATTGTGAATGTATAGGAATTATGGTAGCGTGCCTGTCAGCTGCCAAAAGGGCATTATTATCCAAAATTTAAAAATTTAAAGTAAAAAGGGCTAAGGATAGTCTTTCTTTAGGTGATCTTCCATGTCCTATTCCCTCTATTTTTTTTTTTGTAATATTTCTTTGAGGGTTCTATGAGTTTGTTCCATAATGCCCTGACCCTGAGGATTATAAGGGATTCCAGTCATATGGTGCACCTGCATAGAAGTGCAAAATTTATCAAAAGATGAGGAGGTATAGGCTGGGCCATTGTCCGTTTTAAGATGTGAAGGTTTTCCCCAAGCTGCCCATGCTTCAAGGCAGTGGGACACAACCTTCTTACAAGTTTCTCCAGTTGCAGGGGAGGCATAGACCACGCCTGAACAGGTGTCTACCGACATATGGACATATTTAAGGGTGCCAAAGGAAGGAACATGTGTTACATCCATTTGCCATATAAGTAAAGGTTTAAGACCATGAGGATTGAACGCCGTGTGAAACCTTTTAAATACTTATAAGACAATCAAACATTCCACCAATTGGGTGTTCCTGGGATAAATTGTATCATAACAGCTTCATCACTGTTTACCATATAGGCACCTATGCCTGTCTTTGAGCCATCTGTGTAAATGTCTAGACCATCAAGTATGGGTTCTAATGAGGTCACTTTGGGAAATATAATGGGGTGTTCTGTTAAAAATTGTAATAACTACAAAGAAATATTGTCCAATCATCTACCAGGGCTGTCAAAGTCCGAACCTGATGGCCTGTGTAGAGCACTATAATTTTAGAGGGGGGCAATCAAAAACTCTGTATGCAGCTTTTTATACCTAATATGGCTATTTGGGCAATCATGGCTGGATAATATTCTAATGTTTTGGAGGTTGAAATATGAGGATGGATCAACAATAGAGGGCCAGTTTGCCAAATAACTGCAGTAGGTTGTTTATGAGTTTTAAGAATCAGTGGTTGGTCTGGAGAAAACTTTTGCAGGCAGGCCTTACTAAGATTTTCCTCTATCTCATTCAACACTTGATGCGCTTGCGGCCTGAGAGTGTGGGGGGGATGAGATCTGAGAATCCCCCCTCAGAATATTGTATAATGTTGCAACTCTGCATTAGTCAAGGACAAATAGGAGCGAATCGAATTAATATCTCCTAACAAATTTTTTTTTTTTTTTTGGTTTTTCGAGACAGAGTTTCTTTGTATAGCCCCGGCTGTCCTGGAACTCACTTTGTAGACCAGGCTGGCCTCGAACTCAGAAATCCACCTGCCTCTGCCTCCCGAGTGCTGGGATTAAAGGCGTGCGCCACCACGCCCGGCAACAATTTTTGAAAATCATTTAATGTTCGTAAATAATCTTTCCTAATTTCCAATTTTTGTGGCATAACATAATTTAAATATATTCTTCGAAAATTCTCCAATTTCCTCCATCTGTACCTTTTCAGGTGCAATATACAATTTTCTCTCTTTTAAGGCCTCAACCAATGCCAAATAAGTAGCCTGCAAGTTATCAATATCCTTGCTCATAAGCAAAATATCCATATAATGTAAAATTTTGGTTTTAGGGTACTTCTGTCTCACTGGGCGAATGGCCTCCCATATGTATAACTGACACATAGTAGGGCTATTGGCCATATCCTGTGGCAGGACTACCCACTGGTGTCTTTCATCAGGGTACTCATTATTTAGGGATGGGATAGTAAAGGCAAAACGAGGACTATCTTGAGGGGCTAAAGGAATCGAGAAAAAACAGTCCTTAATGTCAATTATGATAAGAGGCCAACCGCTAGGCAAGCTGGATTGTCCCGCGCTATCTCCCGCCAGCAGGAACGATGCGGCACACAACGGATCCTTCTGCAGCAAAGCTTTAATGCGTCTTGAGAGTGAGACCATCAGCTTACAAGGGGAAGAATGGAAGGACCCCGAGCCGCACAGGGCCCGTGCTTATATAGGATTCGGCTACCGCCTATGACGTGGCAATCACTCATTGGCCGTGGCTGGATCAGGCCAGATTACCTCATGGGTTATGCAACCGGGAATTTCCCAAGCGCAGGCGCAGAACCTGTTAACGACCAACGGGCAAGCGGATATGGGCGCCATCTTGTAATGGCGACGGCAGGCGTGACGTGGCTACCCACATCTGCCCCCTTTTTATTTAATGACAGGCCTGGACAGACTAAGAAAAGGGACGAGCTGAAAGCCGTTCGCAATGGATGCGACCATCAAAGGGCTGTCCCTTGCGGGAACGGAACAGGCTCGTGTCCCACTCACATCTCAAGGTGCAATGGGAACCTGAGCCCTCTTGAGACATAAGTGAATGGGGACAGACTGACTCACAACTCCATGGTGCAATGGGAACTCGAGCCCTTCATGTGTGGAGTCAGCTCCCATAGGCAAGGGGAGGAGAGAATGCCCGCCTCGAGTGCAATGGGGTATAACCCCCTGAGGTGCAGGTGCCGTTCCAACCATGGGTATGGAGGAGTTAAAACTTGCCATGTCTGGGCTGCCTACGGCTGCGCCCTTCAATGATGGCGATCCACACCGCTGCCGAGTTGCCCTGTTCAGGTGCTGCTAGGGCCTGCGCAATGACCACTTTGTCTTACGTTCTTTGACTTTTGATTTTGCACAACAGCCACAACATGAGTGCCAGCCCACAGCAGAGCAGAGCTCCAAACAAGCCTACTCCCACCCATTCCTTGAAATAAGAAACGACAGATGACACCCAGGAGGAAAGTCCCTCAGTTAGCGTCAGGTCAAGCCGGGTGGAATTCACTTCAATTATCGCGAAGCGTAATTTGCGCAGGGTTTCCTCAAACTCTAGGGTCCAATTCTGCAGTAAATAATGGGACAAGGTCTTAGAAAGGTTAGTTGCTCTAGAAAAATTATCATATTGAATTGATGTAATACATAATCCAGACATCTTCTGTTCGCAGCCTAGTTGGGCTAGCTGCCACAGTATGTCAATTTGTTCTTGGACCAGGTCTATCCGCTGATTTACCAGCATAAGTCCTCCCTTTATCTGGGAATTAGCAGACATCTGCTCATCAAGGGCTGTTGTAACTTTGGCTGATAGTTGGTTAATTGTAGCAGCTGTTTGGGTCGAGGTGGATAATGCCAGTGCCGAGGCGGTGACAGCTCCAGCCACCGCCGTTGTGGCAATAATGCCAACAATAATTGAAGAAATACCAAAATCTCTGCGTACTCTAAAATTGCTTAAGGAATTAGGGGCTTCAACAGGAACAGGGACAAAGCAAGGTAAGCGTGTAACCATATTCAAGCCGTCCCTTCTCCACCCGTTCCCCTCCTAACATCACCATAGGGGATAAATCGGTGCAACTCCCATTAATTCCACAAAGGAGCCACTGATCAAATGGATTGGCAGCAGTTCTATCAGGGGTTATAAAGGTAAAATTATAGCCAGCAAAGGAAGCATTATAATAGGTAGAAATCATTGGAGAAAAAGTAAAATAAGCATCCGTAGCCCAAACAGAACCACGGGCTTGACATCCTGTCCAGGGTAAAAGAAGGTCCTCCGTTTGGGACCCCTCACAAAAGGGAGCCAGCTGGGGCTGCTCCAGGGTGGCTATCCCTTCCATTTTAGCAGGCCACCAACCATAGAGCACTGAAGCATTGGCTACAATCTCAGCTGAATTGCCCCAGGTCGCTTCACCCTGCCACGCTGCTGATTGATTGTATAGATTAATGCAGTGACCCTTTTTCTCCTGTGAGTGGATGGCAAGAAAACATAAACTGCCCTCTAAAGCATAAGTATTATTTGTCAGGACTGCATGAAAATGAGTATCCTGAGGAACGTATGCCAATCCCAAAGACTTATTAGTGAAAAAAAATCGGGGAAACACCTGAGCATCATGCATCACAGGCATGGGGATGGGGAAGGTGTTCATAATAGCCCATCTCTGAACTCCTGTTATACTAGGAACCCAAAACAGCATCAATATCAGGGTCCGGTTCATTTCCTCCCATGTCCTCCTGATCTGGAACGGAGTGGTCATCATCAAATATTTTCCGTGTTAGCCGCGCTGGTATCCAGAATGGGTTTGCTTCTCTCTGTGGGAAAACACAAATGGCTCCCCTGGATCTTATTAAAATAGGATCCGGTCCTTTCCATGTATTAGATAATACATCTTTCCATTTTACTAGCTCTTTAGGCCGTTGAGGTCCCAAACAATGGCGCTCGGCTGCAGAGTGACCCTGATTATCCAGTGTCAAAAAATTGACAGTAAATAGAACCACAGCCGTAGCAACTCGAGGTCCTGGAGGGAGCAGATCTTTGAGTGCTCCTTTCTGTTTGGATAGGTATGTTTTGATGGTACGATGAGCTTGCTCAACGATGCCCTGACCCTGTGGGTTGTAGGGCAGGCCCGTCAAGTGGGTGACCCCCATTTTTGCACAAAAGTTGGCAAATTTAGCAGATGTGTAGGCAGGGCCATTGTCTGTTTTTAAAACCTTAGGCAAGCCCCAGGCCCCCCATGCCTCCAGACAATGTTGAATAACATGTGCTGCCTTTTCTCCCATCAAGGGGGTAGCATGTATAATTCCAGAACACGTGTCAATAGACACCACTTCTATAACTTCGAACGGTTTTCTCCCCTACACTCATTGTAGGTAAACGGTTTAAACGTCCCCAACATAGGGAGCACCCAATTAAGGGTGTACACCATGTCCGTTTTTGAGTGTTGTTAAAAATGTTAATCACTGATAAACAGATCGAAGAAAAGCCCTTTACGGTTTAGACACTGCATTCCAGAGTCGCCAGTGTTGGAAGAAATCATGAAAGTCCTTTGCAGTGTCATAAGGAGAATGTAAGACCGCTGCCACCAACCTTGTAGCATAGTCAGCAAGCTCATTGCCTTTACTCATTGGCCCAGGGAGGCCAGAATGAGCTCTAATATGAGTAATAAACATTGGAGCAACCCTATTAAGCAATGCTTGTTGAATTCTAGAAAAGGCCAAATGTAGTGGACTGGAAGTCTTTATAATTCCTGCCACCTCCAAAATTTTAACAGCATTTACCACATATATTGAATCTGAAACAATATTAAGAGGCCCCGGAAAGGTCTGGAGGACTTCCAGAACTATATAACACTCTACCAATTTTGGGGAATTAGTTGAAAATTGTTTGGTAACC
This sequence comes from Mus minutoides, assembly GCA_902729485.2. Taxonomy (NCBI): domain Eukaryota; kingdom Metazoa; phylum Chordata; class Mammalia; order Rodentia; family Muridae; genus Mus; species Mus minutoides. Next base: position 179,272 of record LR756422.1, on the reverse strand, counting down.
ACTTTATCATTAATGACATAAACTCCTACTCCGGTGGACGATCCATCGGTATAAACAGTAACTCCATTTTGTATGGGACTAGATACAGTAACTCAGGGAAACACCAAGGCATGTTGAGAGGCAAATTGTAGTATGGGATGTTTAGGATAATGATTATCAATCTGTCCCATAAAGGTGGAAACCAGAATGGCCCATTCGTTGGAGGTGGCTGCTAGGGTTTGAACTTGAGACACGGTATAAGGGACAAACAAAATAGAAGGCTCTCGCCCAAATACAGACACAGACTCTTTAAGGCCCTGCAAGGGGATATCTGCCACTGCCCTTGGATACCATTCAATAATTTTGTTGGGTGAACTATTAGGATGTATCCATAGTAGAGGACCTTCTTGCCACAGCACTGCAGTAGGCAGTCCCTTCGTTCGAAGGACACACAGGGCAAAAGGCACCGCCGGATCTATGCGGTTAAGTTGTGCAGATTGTAAGGCATTTTCTACTAGCATCAGCGCCTGCCAGGCCTCTAGGGTGAGTGCTCTAGATGATGTAAGAGCAGAGTCACCTTCAAGAATAGCAAATAAGGGCTTTAGCGTTGTTGTGGGGATGTTTAGGAATGGTCGCAGCCAATTAATATCTCCTAGTAATTTTTGGAAATCATTCAGAGTACGTAGTTCATCGACCCGTATCTCTAACTTTTGGGGTCGAATGAACTCAGGGCAAATAACGGTCCCTAAGAATTCACCAGTACTCGAGAGCTGAACCTTTTCTGTAGCTAGTTTGAGCCCCTTTTGTGCTAGAATGTGTTCCAAGTAAGGGTATGCTTGGGCCAACTTCTGGAACTCAGGAGAGGCAATTAAAACATCATCCATGTAATGGATTACAGTAGCCCTGGGAAATAGGCGCTGCACAGGTTCCAGGGCGGCCTGAACAAAGGCTTGGCAAATTGTCGGGCTATTGGCCATTCCTTGCGGTAAAACGCGCCACTGATACCTCTTATCAGGACCCCCATGATTAATAGTAGGAACAGTGAAAGCAAATCGGGGGCGGTCTTGCAGACACAGTGGAATTGAGAAAAAACAACCTTTAATATCTACTATAAGGAGGGGCCATCCCTTTGGGAGAGCAGACAACACAGGAAGACCTCTTTGTATAGACCCCAAGAGATTCATTTGTGCATTAATAGCCCGAAGATCATGTAGCAAACGCCATTTGCCTGATTTTTTCTTGATCACAAAAATGGGTGTATTCCAGGATGACGTGGAGGGCTCGATGTTCCCCTGTATCAATTGTTCCTGAATTAATGATGTTATGGCTTGTAATTTTTCAGAAGAAAATGGCCACTGAGCAACCCACACCGCCTCCTCCGTTTTCCACGGTATGGGCAGATAGCCCTCAGTGGCCCCTATGAAAAACCCAGTCCTTTCTTGTCTAATTTTATTGTGGATGGGATGGGCTCTACAATACCTTGATTATATTTACCCAACCCTTTACCTTTTGTATATCCCATTTTGGTCAACATTCTTTGAACTGGGGGGGAAGATTGTGNTGAAGCAAGGACCTGAAGCCGAGGAGAATGCTGGGCATCAATAATACCTGGTAGAACAATGAGTCCTTGCAAAGTGAGGGAGGCCCTTCCTAAAATCAGACCCACAGTACCAGGGGCCATCATTATAGGTTCCACTGGAATGGGCTGAGCTCCCATTTGAGGGATTAGTAGGAAGTCGGTGGCGGCACGGAGGTCCAGTCAATTGGGCTTGTGTGCCCCACGTCCCCCTCCTCCGCTTCCTCCTTCTGACTCATCCAATTGGTCCCATATCTTTTGGGGCCCTGGGAACGAGGGCCCATCAACCCGTTTTTGGTCTGGCCTGGGGCTATAGTTGATAATTCCACAGGTGGGAGAACTCAGCCCTCAATATCGCGCACCGATCTGCAGGCGCTAGCTTTGTGATAGCCTTTGCCACATCTGGCACAAAGAGTGGCGGGCCTAATCCTCCCTTCTGACTCAGGACATTGCCTTTTCAAATGCCCAGGTTTGCCACATTTAAAGCAGGCTCTTGCTTCTTTACACTGGTCCATCTTTTTTGGACCCCTTTGAGATTGCAGGATGGCGGCAGCCAACCCTGCATTAGTGAGGGGGCCGCCCAGTTCTCTACATATCCGAAGCCAATCCTGCAACCCCTTATTTTTTCTGGGTGCGATAGCTGCACTAAATTCTTGTGTGGACTGTTCAAAAATTAACTGTTGAAGGAAGGGTTCCAATGGGCCAATATCTCCAAAAATTCTGCTAGCTGTTTCAGTCATGTGAGCCACAAAGTCAGAGAAAGATTCTTGAGGCCCCTGGGTAATTTTGGACAGTTGTGAATTAGCTTCCCCTTTTTTTGTCAATGATTTCCAGGCCCTTATGGCTGTGGCAGAGACCTGCACATAAACTGGCCCTGGATAATTAATTTGATCATGAGCATAAGGGCCTTGTCCAGTCAACATATCGACTGTCCACTCTCTTTGTTCAGGAGTCAAAGCACTAGCATTAACGCGTGCTTGATTCTGGGCCGCTTCCTGCCAGAGTGCTTTCCATTCCATATATTGGCCCATAGATGGCAGTGCGGCTTGCGCAACTGTCTGCCAGTCCGCGGGAGTTATAGCATAGGTGGCCAGCCTGTCCAATTGAATTAGGGTAAAATTAGCATTAGGGCCATATTTATGCACGGACTCTGCCAGCTCCTTTATCTCATTAAAGCTCACGGGTGCTAGCGTGCGTACCCCTTCATTTTCAAAAACTGGAAAGGCCGCATTTAATTTTCTCCTAATCTTATCAGGTAGCAGAAAAGTTTTTTGAGGCGGCCCTAATACTGCACCGGCGGATGGTGCATAAGGTGGCGGGGGCGGCGCCGAAGGTGTCACTGTATACTTTTTTGTGAGGTGTGGGTGTGGACGCCTACCCTCATCTGGATGATATCTTTCTCCTTCATATTCTGCCGCCTCCTCTTCTAACGTTTCCTCATCCTCAAGGTCTAGGGACTCAGATCCTGACTCTTCCTCAGAACTACTCTCTAATGATTTAGCTAATTCAGCTAGGGAGGGATAGGCCACCCGAATCGGTGGGTCACTCATCTTCCCATATGATTTTGTAGGTGCCTCTTCCTTTGGTAGAGTCTGAGGCTTCTCTTTATGTGTAATCTAAACTAAATATCCCCCTTTTGCCAGAGGGTCCTTTTTATTCTTAGGGGTTTTAAAAGAGCTCTTCTTCCTGCATGCATCCATCCTCTCACTACGTTCGGTTTCTGACATGCTATCCTGAACATATTCAAGTGTTATCTGGCTGGATCTTACCGCTGGTTGGCATTTCTCATCCTGTAAACAGTTTTTTACCAGTTTCCATATTGCTAGCGTGCCCAGTCGTAAGTCATTGTTCTCCTGTGCCTTCATTAAATCCCTCCCCAGTTTATTCCAAGAAGGGAGAGTAAAAGCTCCTGATACCGCGAACCATGGTGCTACGCGGTCTGTTTCTTTCATAAAATTCTTCAGAGTACGATGTCCAACCCTGATATCACGCTCCTTTAAAAGGGAGTCGAGAGTAGTAAACACCGAATGAGAGGAGCCCATGGCGACAGCGGCTTATCTACGTCCGACTTACGCCCGCCGATGCCTGCGAGCGGCTTATCTACGTCCGACTTATCAACAGGCAAAAATAAAAGTAAAACAGCGCGCGGCTTATCTACGTCCGACTTACCGCATGCAGGCACTAATTGGCAGAATACATAGCAACATGAACATAAATCCACAAAGCAAGACCAACCGCAGACAAGACAGCAAAAACGATCCCAAGAATTTCAATTACAGGATTAGACATACCTCTCCGAACTAACCTGCAGTTCTGAATCCACCTTCAATAAGGGGTCCTCCGTGGTGCTGGCGATGGCAAGGCCTCCCCGGTTTCGAGCACCAGATGTCCCGCGCTACCTCCCACCAGCAGGAACGACGCGGCACACAACGGATCCTTCTGCAGCAAAGCTTTAATGCGTCTTGAGAGTGAGACCCTCACCTTACAAGGGGAAGAATGTAAGGACCCCGAGCCGCACAGGGCCCGTGCTTATATAGGGTTCGGCTACCGCCTAGGACGTGGCAATCACTCATTGGCCGTGGCTGGATCAGGCCAGATTACCTCATGGGTTATGCAACCGGGAATTTCCCAAGCGCAGGCGCAGAACCTGTTAACGACCAACGGGCAAGCGGATATGGGCGCCATCTTGTAATGGCGACGGCAGGCGTGACATGGCTACCCACACTGGATAACAGTGGCAGGCCTCGTTGAATGGGTCCCATAATTTGCATTTTATTATTAATGGCTCTTAAATCATGCAACAAGCGCCATCTTCCTGATTTTTTCTTAATGACAAATATAGGAGTATTCCAAGGGGACTGTGAGGGAACAATATGACCCAGCTCTAACTGCTCCTTAACCAAATCTCTTGCTGCCTGAAGCTTTTCAGAGGACAAAGGCCACTCTGTAACCCAAACTGGGTCCTCTATATTCCAAGTAATGGGTAATCCTCAATGGCCCCTACAAAAACCCCAGCCCTTCTCTTATATTTTGGTTTGTCTTTTATAGGTTCAGGGCGGCTTTGAAGCGACTGTCCCAAACCTTTTTCAGGCTGGTATCCCATGCAAGACATTATTTGCTGTGCTTGAGTTGAGTATTGGTTTGTAAGGATAAACCCCATGGACGTTAATACATCTCTTCCCCATAAATTCATAGGAATATTGACTATATATGGAGTAAATTTCCCTGATTTTCCTTCTGCATCTTTCCAGGTAAGTTCTTTGGTACTAAACAAAGGTGTTGACTCAAAACCCAGTCCTCGCAAACTCTTGAGGCTTGCTGAGAGAGCCATTTGACTGGCCAGTCATAGTTGGATATAATACTTTTATCTGCTCCGGAATCCATTAGTCCTAAAAAGGACTTCCCTTCAATCTCTAGAATAAGCATAGGCTGGTTCCCCAATTCTAAGGAGAGGTAGGTGAACTGAGAACCAGTGGAACCAAATCCCTTCTCCCCCTTGACATTAGCTGGGAAACGCCTATGAAGGCTGGGTAGTAGTAACAACTGAGCTATCCTGTCTCCCGGGGAAATGGCAGAAATCCCTCAAGGGGAAGCGGCAAGTGTCTTAATCTTGCCTGTATAATCCGGATCAATAACCCCTGGAGTAATTATTAGTCCTTGCAATGCAGAGGATGATCTTCCTAGCACTAGTCCAACTGTATCCTCAGGTAGCGGGCCCATGAAGTCTGTTTCTATAGGTTGGACCCCCATTCTGGTGTTAATATGAGTCTGGTGGTGGAGTAGAGGTCTAGTCCTGTGGAGCCTGAAGTGGCTCTCCGCGATACCGTGGAGGCCTCAAGGATGGGGTTTGTAGTACCCCATACATTTGCGGGCTGTCCCGAACCCACGGGACTCAGTTATTCGTGGGAGCAAGGAGGACCATTTGTCTGTAAGAAAGGACGGGTGGGAGAGAAAGAAAGGAGACCATGCGTTTGCGAGGTTTTGTCACGGTCTCATTTACTAAGGCACAATACCCAGTTATATACATACAGCAAAAAGGAGCGGAAAGGGGCAATTGAGGAGGGGGGACAAAGGCTTCAAGGTGAAGGACATATGGGAGGGTGTAAATGGCAGGCTTAAGACATCCTATGAATCATTTCCGAGTCTTTGGTGCCTGCATATCTCGGAATGCAGGTTCTTTCTTAACAGTCCTAGGTGTCAGTTCAGGACACAAAGATCATCCGGTTCCGAGGAGCAGCCTTGTGTGAAAGAGGAAGGTGACTCAGCTCCCAACAAATGGTTAATTGGCTCTCAGGTGGGAGCTGTTAAAGGCCTGGTTTCTATCAGCCTGATTTCCCACATCTCCCCCTTTTTTCTTTATTAAAGATTTAGGGGTGGCTATACAAGGAGGGTCGGTGGAGGGCCGTGTCTTAGGCTATGTGGTGTGCACCCATGTCCAGCACCACAAATACCACCCTCACGGAGACCCATTACAGGTCTGTGGAAGCCATGGGGCAAGGCCTCGTGTCTTAGGCTATGTGGGAGATTACGTGAAATATTCCCGTCATGGAGTAACCTTGCAGCCTAATGGTGGTCTCTATTCATGGTGAATGCCTGGACCATGGCACCACACTAAATCCCGTCGTAGGCAACTCCACAGCTTATGGCCCTCAGCCATTATTAGGAGCCACTATTGGGAGCTGGAGGTCACCCTCTCCTTCACTGACGTCTCCACAGCTTATGGAACCAGGAGGACTTAGTGTCTGCAGCAAGGGTGGAAAACCGAAGGCCAACAATTGCTCTCTCTGCATCAGTGGAGGAGAGGTCTTCAGCTGAGTCTCAGACATCCACGTGGTGGTACTGGACTGCAACTGGTTTACTTAGGACAGCATCAATCTGCGACTTAACAAAACTGGTTAATCTGTTAAAAGCCCAAGGGCCAAAAGACAAAAGCAACAGAATACTTAAGAAAGGTCCCAAAAGGCTGGGAAGCAAGGTAGAAAGCCAAGGAAAAGTGGAAAACCAATTTTGATACCATGATTCTTGCTGTTCTCTATTGCGCTTTCTTTCTTCTAGACTAATTCTGACGTTGTCTATGCTGTCTTGGACTAAGCCAGTTTTGTCAGAATAAAAGCAACATTCTTCTCTGAGGGCTGCACAGAGCCCTCCCTGTTGTAGGAATACTAAATCGAGACCTCGTCTATTCTGTAACACCACTTCAGATAAGGAGACTAAAGAATCTTTTAGATTTTTCAAGCCTTTTTGCAGTTTTTGAATATCTCTGTCTACAGCAAAGCTAAGCTGAGTATATTGCTTCTGGGAGGTGACCAGAGAGGCAATACTTGTTCCTGCACCTGTAACTCCCAAACCAAGGATCACTGCTAAGGTTACAGCAGAGATAGGTTCCCTCTTATTGCGAGGCAGGTTAGTGCCTCTCTCCCAAAACTGGAGGAGATCTTCTGCATGGTGTACCGTTAACTTTGGCAGAAGTTGAACCAAGACACAGTAATCTCTGTTATTTAGAAAGGTCTGGGTTACCACATAGGTAGTAAGTCCAGTGGAGCATGCTAAATAAGTACCATTAGGTGCCCCAAGGTATAGAGAAGTGGCATTTACAACAGTAGTCTGATTGCAAACCTCTAGCAAGGCCTGAGGGGGGAGCATGAAAGGCCCCAAAAGGCATGAGCCCAGGCCTGAAACTTGACTCAGTGTGAGCCCTTCATTAGTCTCCGGGTGCCAGCCAAGTTTACTGGTATCATTTGTTGCAAGAACTGACCCAAACATTGCCACTCCTTCATAAAAGGGGGGTTGAGAGGAAAAGCACACCCAGCATTCTTCATATTGGGTAGCATTGGCTGCATGCATAGCAGCAATGGAGGCATTAGCCATAGACAGAATTAATTCTGCTGAAGAGGGGAATCCAGCAGGCATGGTGGGCTGAAATATGGTACCTGAGGAAGAAGTGGGTGGACTTGATAGGCCAGAATTTTTTACAGGCTGAGGGGTTTTGGCCTGTGGGGGCTTAATTTGTAAAGCAGGATTGGGTCCCACTGCCACCTTTGCTATGTTTGGAATGGCCTTCTTCAATTGTACTTTAAAGGAGAGGCATAGATCTTTTCCTGGAACATAAGCACAGAGGCCCCATTCTGCCCCTCGAGAGGCCTCCCAAGGAAAAGCCTTTCCCTTACTAGTAAAAGTAATTTGCAAGGTGTTACACCAGGAGTCACACTGTGAATTATACGGGGTAGGTCCTGAACAGGGCTGCCTCTTGGGCGGGTGAAGTCTTTTGACCTGTATGAGGTCCCAAGAAGAGGAGGGCTTCCAATAAGTATCTCCAGTGGTCTCACAGCCCCAAAAGGCGCAAAAATATTGAGCTCTGTAACCACATTTTTGTCCCAAGAACCGGTCCTGGTAATCACCTGGGCAGGCATAGATTGGGGGCAAGAGTTAAGAAAGATCTAGCCCACTTATTATAACATCCAGGGACTGTGCTGTATCTACTTTGTGTGGTGACAGGTCTAGCCTGTGGCATATAGTGGCTGGGGGTACCCCAGCTCCCAGAGCCAATTGGCACAGGTCCACCTCTAAGGGCGTCCATGGGACAGAACTGCCAATTGTGGAAGTGGCATTAACTATATGACCGGCTTCGTTAATAATCAGCCAGGTGTAACTATAAAGTTGGTAAGGATTTTTTCTTTATTGATTTCTTACTTGTGATGTACCCCCTGGAGGGTAGGTGAATGTCCTTTGTCCCATCATCAGCATGTCTCGCTCTGATAAACACTCTGGCAGATAGCATGCTCCTTTGGCATCCTGTAGAAAAAACACAAACCTGCCTCTTCCCTACACTCAGAGAGTTCCTTAGCATTGAATTTTTTAAATTTTTGTGGTGTATGGGGATATAATTCCTCCTTTTTTGTATTCAAAAGCCAATTTTTCAGAGTGCAGTGCACACGTTTAACAATTCCTTTCCCAATCTGTTGGTGGCCCTTTTGTCTTGTTGACAGTATCTTTTGCCTTACAGAAGCTTTGCAACTTTATGAGGTCCCATTTGTCAATTCTCGCTCTTACAGCACAAGCCATTGCTGTTCTATTCAGGAATTTTTCCCCAGTGCCCATATCTTCTAGGCTTTTCCCCACTTTCTCCTCTATAAGTTTCAGTGTNGCTTCTACTTGTTTATCTGCCTTTTCCTGTATTTCCTTCTTGTAGTCCTCCATATACATCATGACGAGTGACTTTATATCCATGTCCTGTTTTTCTGGTGTGCTGTTGTATCTAGGACTTGATGGGGTGGGTGAGTTTGGATCTGGTGATGCCAAGTACCCTTGGATTCTGTTGCTTCTGTTCTTACGCTTACCTCCTGTCATCTCTAACCAAGGAGACCTGTGGTCCCAAGACAGCCTGGGGGGGTCCCGCGGAGAGTGCTCAGAGCCCATGCCGCACCCTGGGCTGCTGCGGGTGCACAGGACCAGACCGGAAGGGGAAGGGAGAGTCCGTCCTGGGCCGGGCCTCTAACTCTGTCCGGGCTGGTGACTCAGGTCGCACGGGATTGGGCAAGAACAGATGCTGCGTTCAGCTGCTCCCCTGTGGTCCCAAGACAGCCTGTGGTCCCAAGACAGGCTGGGGGGTCCCGCGGAGAGTGCACAGAGCCCGCGCCCGAGCCCTGGGCTGCTGCGGGCGCACAGGACCAGACCGGAAGGGGAAGGGAGAGTCCGTCCTGGGCCGGGCCTCTAACTCTGTCCGGGCTGGTGACTCAGGTCGCACGGGATTGGGCAGGAACAGATGCTGCGTTCAGCTGCTCACCTGTGGTCCCAAGACAGGCTGGGGGGTCCCGCGGAGAGTGCGCAGAGCCCACGCCTGAGCCCTGGGCTGTGGTCCCAAGACAGGCTGGGGGGTCCCCTATCTTATAATTCTTAACACCACAGCAGCCTCAATAGGATACTCAAACTTTGAGGTGAAGAAAGATGATTTATATTTAATAATCATAACTAAAATAGTTAGTATTCAATTATCATTAATTATAATTGATAACAATTATAAAAGCTCTCTTTATTTTCTATAAAGCCCTTTTGTTCTTTACTAATTAATTTGTATCTCTCTAGATAACATCTAACAAAGGTTTAAGTCACTTTAAGAGTTAGCCAATAAACATCTCCTGGAAGCTTTGAAATTAAAATTCTGAAGCAAATCAATTTCTCTTTCTTAGATTTTCTGTACCACAATTTTCCAGTAACTAAAACCCTAAATATTATTATTGCCTCTGAGTATTTTCTTCAGGTCAACAGTTACTCCCCAGAACTTTAAAGCTCATTGTGTGAGCACAAAGATTTTGAAGTAAACCTTATTCCTCCAACCTGGAGCAGAGTGGGATTGGAGTGGAGAAAAGACTTTACACAGAAAAGTAACTTCTTCCCATTTACTGGCTTGTTGGCAGTACCTATTAAGATCTTTTTAATTTTGATGCTTTAAAAGAAGGCGGAACTCTGCCACTCAGTTCTCAGCCCGTAGCTGGCCAGACTCCGAACTGGGAAGTAGGGCTTCATTCCAGCTAAAAAGTGCGGAGGTGACATCGCTCACCCTTGGTGAGTTCCGCAGTAGAAAATGGAGGCTCTCCCCCCTCACTACTCTCTCGGTGAGCGCTGGGTTTGTGGGACCCGCAGCAATGGTGCAGCGGCGAGCCACGTGGTGAGAACTGTGGTGGCCCCTCCCTCACTAGCCTTTCAAGCCTCAGCCATCCTTCAGGCAACCGCTTTTGCGCTAGAGCAGTGCTTTCCAGCAGAGGCTAAACAGGGGTTAATCTCCCTTTTGTCTGAGGTTTTAAAGACAGAGTGGGGAGTCGTGCAAGCAGTTTTTTCTTTTCTTTTTAAACGTGAGACACCGAACAGACAAACACACTATAAGAGGAAAACACACATGTACTACACATAACATAGTTCTGATAGACACAGACAGATTGGCGCGCCAAATGACAAACAATAGAGAGAAATAGACGAGGAAGACTGCTTTTCTTAAACCCATTTTCTTATGTCTCAGGTGTTTAAAGCATAAGCTACGGAAACCTCTTTGCTGGGCGGGGGAAGGGGCAGGCTTAGGTTTTTAGCCCTGAGAAGCTTGCTTTCTGACTGTGCCCGGGCCTGCGTCTGGGGGAGGGGCAGAGGCGCGCAGGCACGCAACTGCGGAGCAGGTTTGCAAGATCGCACTGCCTCCTCCTCTACAGTGTCTGCAACTCCAGGATTAATTAGTAGCATGTCTGTCCACTGGAAGAGAGAAGCCTGTGGCTCTTCTGGAATATCTATGACTACGGAGGGAGGCTTCCGATTGGGGAGGGAGCCGACTGAAGCCGCGATAAGGGCTAGAGGCAGAACTCTGCCTCGGGCAGCAGCTGCCACTGTTCTGGGTCTTCAGCCACTCTTTCTACCAAGTCTCTTATGAAACTCCAATAAGTTAAAACATTCAAAGGGACAGCATCTGGGCCCTGTCTGGCCAGTAGTTCATTATTGACCTACTCTTCAACATTTTTGATGATGAATCTCTGCACCGTCAATGATAAACCAGGGACATACCTAGTCTATGAAAATAAAAAAAAAGTTTTATCAAATCTTTTAACTCTTACTCCTTTCTCTCTGAGCGCATTTTTAAAGTCTCTAATAAAGACTGCTTCTTAGATAGCTTAGCCCATGTCCTATTAGCAGAGCCGAAATACTCACCGAGGCCGGCTTTCTCCTGTGAGCGGCAGGAGCGGGTCCTTACACTGCTTACTACTCTGGTCGCGACGAAATCCTCTGGGAGTCAATACTCCGTGGTCTCTGCCTGGCAAAGGTCCGTTCCTCGAGTCCACGTGGGGCGCCACCTGTCCCGAACCCACGGGACTCAGTTATTCATGGGAGCAAGGAGGACCGTTTGTCTGTAAGAAAGGACGGGCGGGAGAGAAAGAAAGGAGACCATGCGTTTGCGTTTGCAAGGTTTTGTCACGGTCTCATTTACTAAGGCACAATACCCAGTTATATACATACAGCAAAAAGGAGCGGAAAGGGGCAATTGAGGAGGGGGGACAAAGGCTTCAAGGTGAAGGACATATGGGAGGGTGTAAATGGCAGGCTTGAGACAACCTGTGATTCATTTCCGAGTCTTTGGTGCCTGCATATCTCGGAATGCAGGTTCTTTCTTAACAGTCCTAGGTGTCGGTTCAGGGCACAAAGATCATCTGGTTCCGAGGAGCAGCCTTGTGTGAAAGAGGAAGGTGACTCAGCTTCCAACAAATGGTTAATTGGCTCTCAGGTGGGAGCTGTTAAAGGCCTGGTTTCTATCAGCCTGGTTTCCCACAGCGGGCCCTGGGGACGGGGGGGGGGGGGGGGGGGGGGGGGGGGGGGGGGGGGGGGCTCTGTCGGTTTTTTGGATGGGCTCCTGATGACAGCAGTTTCCCATTAATATCTTTCACTGATTTACACTTGCTCACCCAATGATTACCTTTCTTACATTTTGGGCAAAGGCCAGGCTGTTTTGCTCTTAATTTTGATGGTTGGTTCCCTTTGGTAGGGCAATTTCTCCTAAAATGTCCCTTTTGTTCACATTTGTAACAGCCATCTCCCTGACCTTTGCCTGCCACCATTACAGCTGCTGCAAGGCCACCATTTGATAATGGTCCTCTGATTTCTCTACATATTTTCATCCAATATTCCAATCCTTTATGTCTAAGTGTCCCTATTGCGTTTCTGCATTCTTTAGTACATTGCTCATAGACAAGTTGCTTTATGAGCGGAATTGCTGTATCAGGATCCCCAAAAACTTTTGTGGCAGTTTCCACTAACCTTGCTACAAAATCTGAGAATGGCTCTGTGGGTTCCTGTATAATTAATTTTTGTAAGGTTTCCTGATATCTCTCCTTTATTAGGCAATGCTTTCCATGCTTTGGTGGCTACCCAATTAACCTATGTGTAAACTACTTCTGGATAATTAGTCTGCTCATTTGCAAAGCGACCTAGGCCAAGTAACATATCCGCGTCCCATTGCTGATCAGGATCACGTCTGGTGGCCAAGTTTGCGGCCGCCTGCTGACTTGCAAATTCATAGCTAAAAGTTTTCCACTCTAAATATTGTCCTGGTGATAATCAGGCTCACGCCAGGTTATTCCAATCAGATGGGGTGAGGCAATATGCTGTCAATGTCTCTAGCTGTGCAATAGTAAAGGCTGCAGCTACTCCATATGTACGGACTGATTCTGCTATTGATTTTATAGTTTTGAAATTAATGGTTTGATAATAACGTCCCCTTTATCATTGGCATAGACTGGGAAGGATAGGCTAATTTCTCGCCATACCTCTGGATGAAATTATCTTCTAGAGTGTTTCCCCCCGCCACTAGACTTCACTCCCTCATCACTTGGATTATAAGGAGGAGCAGATGGTACTTGAGCCACAGGCAAATTTACAGGGGCTCTCTTACTGAGGTCTGTCTTTCTCTGTCCTTTTTTCACTTTATTTTTGAGCTGAGACCATTTATCATCTGGGTGGTATTGCTCCTTTTCATATTTAGCAGTGTTCTCATCAATATCCACCTCTTCTCCTGAAGAGGAGTCGGAATCGGAAAGCTGCAATTCCTTGAGAGGGGTTAATCCCCTTTTCTTGTTCCCCCTTTATTTTATGAGTAGGTTCTAGCCTTCCTCTCACTGTTTTGTCTTTACCACTTTGCTTTTGTCCTTTCTCATTTTCTCCCTCAGACATGCTCTCCTGATGTTCTGTGAGAGCCTTTTGTCCCGCCCTCACTGCTTCACTACATTTGGCATCCTCAAGACAAGCTTTAATCATTTTCCAAATAGGCCTAATCCCTGGTTTTAAGCTTCTTTCCTCTGCTTGGTGTCTAATATCCCTGCCAAGGTTCTCCCAAGATGGTAATGTAAATGAACCAGAAACAACAAACCAAGGGGCTATTCTGTCTATCTCAGCCAAGAACCTTCTTAAGACCATCCTATAATATTTAAGCTTTCATTTTTCTAACAATTCTTGGAGGGCCATTAAGAGCTGTGCCAACTGCGAGTTTCCCATGCTGCTTAACACATGGGCTGCCTACACTCGCACTCGTGTCCCAGACGATGACAATTAAGGCACAGACATCAGCCAAGGACTAGAAAGAATTCTACCAAAATGGCCACACTAACCCAAAGTGGATCAACAGTGTATGAAAGCATAACCTCCCCAAAATATTCCGGGAAGCTTACCGGTACCGCCGCTCCATAGCTGATGAGTTCTTATCCCGCAAGGAGAATTCTCGGTTCCCGGGTTTTCGGCACCACTTGCGACATGCCTCACTCGACCAGCAAGAAAGACACGCCACCACCGGGATCTTCTCAAACAGCCTTTACTCAGGAGCGCCTTGATTGCAGATGCCCAGGACCCCAACCAGCGGCAGAGCTGCTGCTTATATACCCTCCCAGGGAAGGGGAGGGTGTCGTAGTGATTGCGGATTGGTGCAGCAAGCTGTACCTCATTAGCATATAGCCTGTTCAGGAGGGCCTATCACTTGAGGAGAGCGACGCATGCACACTAGGCTTTTTTATCTGACAGCCGGCCGGACCTCCGCGCCATCTTGTAATGGCGGGGAGCCGCGGCTGCCTGGAGCCATGGCTGTCTACAGCATCCATAATTTCTTTAAATTTAGGTCATCTTGTTATTGTTGTATCAAGGTTCTGTTCTTAAAGATTTTAGAATCACTGAGTCTTCATATTATTTTGTTTCTGTGTTATTAACTTGCCAGTTCTTATTTTTACTATTTCTTGACATCAACAAGGCAATAGGGTTTTAGTTTGGTTTGTTCTTGTTTTTCTAGATTCTTTGTCCTTGTTTTTTCCAAATTATTGATATGTATCAGCAAGACATTTATTTGTGTTCTTGCCTTTTTTTTTAAATGTAGGATATGCAGAGTCATACAGGAATAGGAAATTTCATTAGGGACAATTTTGCACTAGGAGCTGATGCTGTGATCTGATCTGTGCCCTCCATAGTCGCCTGAGGTTGAAGGTTGGTTTTTTTTGTTTGGTTTGGTTTGGTTTGGTTTTTCAAAACAGGGTTTCTCTGTGTAGCCCTGGCTGTCTGGAACTCACTCTATAGACCAGGCTGGCCTTGAACTCAGAAATCTGCCTGCCTCTGCCTCCCAAGTGCTGGGATTAAGGCATGTGCCACCACTGCCAGGCAGAAGGTGGTTCTTGAACCACTCAGACATAATCTGTTCCTGCTCAGTCATGTGTACGAATATATTTTTGAGTCATTTTTACTCCTTCCTAAATGCTTTGATGGCTTCCAGGGCCTCTCCTACTCCTTTCGCTAACTTTTCAATTTGGCTGGGTATAGTAGCTGGGTATAGCAGGGCATTCAACTTTTCTAGGTATAACAAGGTAGCCTTGCTGGTTGTCAGTCACTTAACTTCATGCACTTGTGGTCTACCATTCTATGCTTTTCTGACAATTAGATTTGCCAAGGTTATTCTGTATGCCCACAACACATTAGATGGTAGCAGCCAGCTAATAAAGAAATAATTAATGAAGAACTTTAGTGAGAAGAGTAGAGAAAAATACCTTAGCAGCTCTAATGGTGCTATAAAGGCCTATTCTGGTCACTTGGTTGTAGCTCCATTTGCCCTACTGCCAGGTCCTCTTCTTCACCCTGGGCAAACAAACACATCCACCATTCCGTACACAACAATAAAAGCACAGACATTGGGTTCCAACAAGGAAGGAAGGAAGGAAGGAAGGAAGGAAGGAAGGAAGGAAGGAAGGAGAAAGGAAAGGAAAGGAAAGGAAAGGAAAGGAGGCTTGCTTGCTTCTTGTTGCTCTGATTTTCCTGTCTCTGTATGTGAGTTCATGTTTCCTGTCTTATAGCATTTAATACTATTTTTTCACTTTGTATTTTGATATCTTTGACTACCATGTGTCCAGCAAAGGTTCTTCTTGGTCCTGTCTGGGTTTCTAAATGCTTGAGCTTGTATGTAGAGTTTTCATTATTCTGTCCTGCTGGAGCTGCTTCATTAAACAAGAGGGCTTCCTACATAGATAAGGGCATCCAGTAAATAATTGTTGGTCCTTTGGACATTCTTGTGAGAAGTGAGAAAAAGGAGAAAAGAACATTTTAGAATATTTTTTATTCATTGACAATTTCATATACCTATACAGTTTATCTTGATTATATCCAACCCAACTTGAAACATCTCATGTATGTATTTATATATGTATGTATGTATGTATGTATGTATGTATGTATGTATGTAAGAAACCTGTTCTGTTCAATTAGTGCTGCATGTGCATGGGTCTGGGAGAATGAAAACATGCTACAAAGCTGATATTTCAAGTCAGTATAAAATGAGTCAAGATGTCAGGACAGGCTACTTCCACAAAAGTTAGATTAGGTTCAAATCATATATGAAGGTAAATTATATACATATTAAAGAAAATCATAAGGGCATCATACTAGAATTTCATGTTTAATAACATAATTGAGAATACCCCCCCCCGCGCGTGCGCCCCATATAAATCCTGAAATCAGAAACAAAAAAGCAAAACTTGAGGAAGGCAATTTAAAGTCTAGAAAGCCCAGGGTAGACACTTAGAACCTGAAACAGTGTATATCCTAAGTACACAGTGGTCTCTCACAAGTCAGTGAAAGCAGAGACAGAGATGGAAGCCAAATACCAAATATCAAGGCAACCAGCAGATATGGGAGGGGCATTAGTGGGTGTGAGCCAGGGCTTTGTGTACCTGTCATCCAGAGGAGACTGGCTGGTTCTCACTGAGTCCTTTATTGGCCAATGTATGTATGTACACATGTATGTACTTATGCACGTATGTAACCTGTTGAGTTTAATTAGTGCTTCCAATGCTCACAACATGCAAACCCTTATCAAATTGTAAACTTCATATTTGTGTATATTATTGTATGGCAGTTACACATTTTTTTAAAAAAAGCCTTTTGAGTAGTTTTCTCTGCACTCTAGAAAGTGAATCAGAAAACAGGGTTTAAATATCTTATATACAAAGTTGCCATGCTAAATGAATCTATTAGTGTGTTTAGTTGTATCAAGCTATGGTAATTATAACCAGCTGTGTATTGCAGTGTATTGCTGTATTGGAGTGTATTGCTGTGTGTCCACTGCTCTGTGTGAGACCCTCAGTGCCTGGCACAGGGCCAGACTTGGGATGGAATATATAGAGTCAATAAACTCTTTCCTCTCAGCTTTGTGTCAGTAAAGCTCTTGGGCTTAAATATCAGTTGATTCCTGATTCATGGTTCTGAAGAAAACAATGTGTTTCTAGCAGATTCTAACCTGTGGACTTCCCACCATTCTTGTCCACTTGTGGTTTAGGAAGGGATGTGTGATGAGCCTTCCTAGCCAGAGGTGAAGAAAGACTGTAGTGTGTGTCAGGGCAGCATGTCTTGGAGGTCATGGATATACTAATTAGGTATGAGAGTTGGGAGGGAGACAGACATTCACAGAGACTGAGCACACAGAGAAAGAGCAAAGCATCACTGTCTTAAGTGGCCCTCTACACATTACTTTGACTCCTGTCCTATGGCAGAGTACATTTCCATGTTGTTGGATAGATACTTCCTTTCCATTTAATTCACCATACCTTGGGGTCATGGGTGCTTAGGTCCTATGCCATGCTATGTACTGCCTCTGACACTCTCTAGACCCCATTCCAGCCCAGCCACTTCATTATTTTGGGGACTACCTATCTCCCTAGTCATTGCAAGAAATTAATGGATTGCTGCACATCAGTTCTGTGCTCGGGAATTCCCCTTTGTCTGGTTGCATGTCCCTGGTGATAATCGAACTTGAGTCACAGTGGGAAACCTTGGGAGCACCGCACAGGATCACTGGCCAGTCCTGAAGAGGCACAATGCAGATCCTTGGGAGCACATTCCACCACTACACCAAGTAAGTCACGGAGCTTATCATCATCTTACATATAACAAATGGAGACTTGCAGACAGGAGGTCACTGACTCCCCTGAGCCAGCAGATATAGTAGTGAGAAGCAACATATCCTGTAAACAGCAAAGTAAACATCCAGGGACAAGGTGACCCTTTTCCTGGTGCCACTGACATATTTCAAATGTTGGTTTTGTTTTTCTGGTTTTGATAGAAGGTCTCTTAGTGTGACCCAGGCTGGCATCACACTTTCTGCATTGCCCTGGCCTCCTGAGTCTGGTGTTGCAGGCATGAACCACTGTGCCTAGCACCGTTTTTTCATTGCACAGCAGTTGGCAGCATCCTGCTGTATTATGCACTGTGTAAGAAGAATGGGCAAGGAAGAGTAGTCTTAGCCTTGATTATTGAGAAGTATAGGAAGTTCATTCATCCATCAGTTAACTTCATTGACTAAGGAGCTACCTAGGAAGTTCACAAATCTCATCAATTTATGGCCATACTTCTAGAGTAGTGGTGGAAAGGAACATTTAAATTAATTGAATATTTACATGAATTATGAAGCACAGAGTCCTTGTAATGAGGCTTCTGCAGAAGGTACTGCTACTCCTGTTTAACACACAAGGAGGCCAGAGCTCAGACAAGTTGGGTAGTTTTCCCCCAACTCTCACAGTAAGCTGATATAGTATTACCATGATTGACCATCACAGGGTGTTTACTAGGATTTAAAGTACAGGATCAAAGATGATGCCAACAATTGGGTGTCCTCTGAACTTTACAGTTCTTTATACCAAATAGGTATAATGTGGAAGTAAAGCTCAGAAGCTGCCTGACTGTTACAGTGGGTTACAAAATAGTCAAAGGCATAAAGACCAATCTTCCTTCTCATATGAGAAAGGAAGAGGACAGGTGTCACATTCTGTGTAGGATACACTGTTGTTTGAATGCAAAGCTAAAGAAAGGGTTGTCCAGACAGGTAGATCAATGGAATAGGATCGAAGACCCAGAAATGAATCCACACACCTATAGTCACCTGATCTTTGACAAGGAAGCTAAAACTATCCAGCTGGTTCAACCACTCTGGAAATCAGTCTGGCGCTTCCTCAGAAAATTGGACATAGTACTACTGGAAGATCCTGCAACACCCCTACTGGGCATATATCCAGAAGATATTCCATCTAGTAATAAGGACACATGTTCCACTATGTTCATAGCAGCCTTATTCATAATAGCCAGAAACTGGAAAGAAACCAGATGTCCCTCAACAGAGGAATGGATACAAAAAAATTGGTATATTTACACAATGGAATACTACTCAGCTATTAAAAACAATAAATATATGAAATTCCTAGGCAAATGGATGGATCTGGAGGCCATCATCCTGAGTGAAGTAACCCATTCACAAAAGAACTCACATAACATGTACTCACTGATATGTGGATATTATCCCAGAAACCTAGACTACCCAAGATACAATTTACTAAACACATGAAACTCAAGAAGAAGGAAGATCAAAATGTAGACACGTCACCCCTTCCTAGAATTAAGAACAAAGCACACATTGAAGGAGTTACAGAGATCATGTGTGAAGCTGAATCCAAAGGATGGAGCCAATGACTGTGGCTGCCAGGGATCCATCCCACAATCAGCCACCAATCATAGACACTATAGCATATGCCAGAAAGATAGTGCTGAAAGGGCCTGGATATAGCTGTCTCGTGGGAGACTATACCAATGCCTGGCAAACATGAAGGTGGAAGCTCACAGTCAGCTATTAGATGGAACACAGGGTTCCCAAGGAAGGAGCTAGAGAAAGAACCCAAGGAGCTGAAGGGGTCTTCATCCCTATAGGTGGAAGAATAACATGAACTAACTAGTACCCCCTGAGCTCATGTCTCTAGCTGCATATATAGAAGAGGATGGCCTAGTTGGCCATCATTGGGAAGAGAGGCCCCTTGGTCATGCAGACTTTATATGCCCCAGTACAGGGGAACGCCAGGGCCAAGATGTGGGAGCGGCTGGGTAGGGGAGCAGGGCCGGGAGGGGGGAGGGTATAGGGAACTTTCTGGATAACACTTGAAATGTAAATGAAGAAATTATCTAATAAATGTTGGAAAAAAAAAGAAAGAAAGGGTTGTCAGTGTTCAGTATATATGTCTTGGGGATTGAGACCCAGAACTCTTTAAGTGCGCCTGTGAGTGAGGTCAGCATGTTCAGGATGGTTGACCTGGAAGAATATAGACATTTCTGGGAAGGAGGGAGCTTTGAAAAACATACAGCACCCAATGTTGTTAAAAAGAGGTAAGCCATTTGGTGACAAAAAGTGTACTGGAATTTTTTGAGGCCCTCAGTCAGGTAAATGCTCATACAAGTGGTTTAACACTCTTCTTGGTCCTTGTATCTTCTTTGTGGTTTCCAGACGGCCCCTCCTTCCTCAGCACCACCAGGGTCTTCAGCTCATGAAGGGTTGAAGTGGGCTGTCCATCAAAGGTTTCCTGATGTGTTTCTCTAATACTCGAGTGTCACTGTTTTGATTTTCAGGTATTCATTCAGGGCCTCCTCATCTGGGAGAGAAACGGAATCAGTAGACTGTGCACAAAGGTGAAGATCTGTGGCCTCGGCCAGTGCTGTTCCGGTCCACCCGGCTCATCCCAGGGCCTCGCTGACCTGCACGTGGGAAGGCCCAGATGCCAGCCATCCCTAACTATCCTCACGCAGTACAGATGTTTGGGGACCATAGACCATAATGAGCAGTAAGGGCTTAGATAGTCTACCAGGCCCTCTCAGGATTGGTATGTTGGATGGCAAGCCTCAGTGCCAAACCTTCATCTTGTTTCCCTGCTGGATGAATTCTACCTGAATCTCCATTTTCCAATCCTGCGCTCAGGATGCTATCTGTTGTGTTACAGTAAACCAAGCAGCATGGATTATAGGGAGGGAAGCTTGGGGACATTTCACTGCAAAGAGAAAGGAAGTGCAGCTTACATTGTTGGGTAAATTGTGGGATAGGCTTAGGGCAAAGCACCACAGGGAAGCTAATGGATGTGGTAGACATCATGCTGCCAAATGTGTCCCCTTGTTAGAGTAACCAGACAGAATCCTGTACTGTTCCTAGCCTACTCCAGAGCAGTCGGATCAGATATCTGTGTCCTTTAAGCTCCCTGGTAAGTGTAATCTGAGAGAGAGCTAAGATTGAGACTACACTGATCTAAGGAGGAATCAAACTCGGAGAGGAGGGACTGTCAGGCGAACTGTCGTGTCTTATAGTAAAACAAGCCTTTGCCTGTCACTTAAACTGGGAACAAGCAGAAATGGTTGCTTCCAACTGTGTTTTAGACCCGGGGATGGAAATAAATGCTTCTTAATCCCTGTACATGCACTCGTCAAAGGTCATTAGGGAAGAGAATCTAATATCGCAAATGAGACAAATTTGCAGATAACTTTCAACGAATCAAATGTTTTCTATTCCAGAGTCGTTTGAGACTCACGTAGCCCAGGCTAGCCTCACTTTGCTGTTTGGCCAATCTCTCTTCTTTTTTTTTTTTTTAAGACTGATTTATTTATTATATGTAAGTACACTGTAGCTGTCTTCAGACACTCCAGAAGGGGGCATCAGATCTCATTACAGATGGTTGTGAGCCACCATGTGGTTGCTGGGATTTGAACTCAGGACCTTTGGAAGAGCAGTCAGTGCTCTTAACTGCTGAGCCATCTCTCCAGCCCCCCAGTCTCGCTTCTTAAGTGCTGGATTACAGGGACTGGGCCACCACACCATGCACTCACATCTTACATGTGTTTTTACACCTACTATCAAATCAGTGGAAGACTATATAGAGTAGGAGGTGAGCTCCACAGTTTGTCTGCCTGACTTTGACTTCTCTGCCAGTGCCTGTCTGTGTGAATCTAGGCAGTTCACCCAGCCATTCTGAGCCATGATTTCCTAATCTGAACAAATGAGTTCCTAAGACCTATCTGCTGGGTAAACATGTGCTCAGCAGGTTCAGACCTAGGAGCAGGTGTCAACACTATGGCTGACATTGAGGTATGTTGATCTTGTACATACCTGATCTGAGAACTGCCCCACAGAACTTTAGTATCTCAGTGACTCTGCAAGACTCAGCTCAGAGACAGGGCCAACTCCTGAAGCTACTTACACCCCCAAACTGTCTCATTGGTTTCACCGAGTCCCACAAAACTAAACCAACTTCATTCTAAAAGCCAGATTTGAAAAAACCAAACACATTTTAGCTAAAAGATTTTTACCTGTGAGATGGCCGAGTGGGTAAAGGCACTCTCCAGTAAGCCCCATGACCCGAGTTTAATCTCACGTGACAGGAGAGACAGACTTCGACAATTGTCCCCTAAGCACCACATTTGTGCCACTGTGGTGCACTTACCACAGCAAATACTTGATGCTGTCTTAAGATGTAGTCAGAGGTTTTTAAGTTCACCGTCCTTTGTTAGCTGCTGTGAAGGAGATGCCCTTCGTGGGACTATGTGTTCTTAAGCGATATAACATGGATGCTTAGGAGCAAAATCAACCACACATACCTAAGTCTTTTCCAAAGCCAGATTGCTTCATTCCACCAAATGGGGCTGCCACATCTGTCTTGTTGTAGGTGTTAATGAAAACTGTCCCTGCCTCTAGCTTGTCACTCACGGACATTGCTTTGTTGATGTCTCTCGTGAAGACCCCTGAGGCCAAGCCATATTCAGTGTTATTTGCTCTCTGCAGCACCCCATCGATGTCCCTGTAAGATGTTTCCAGAAACAGAAGACACCATTAAAAGTACAGAAAAAACAAAATTGCTTTGCTTGAAGGTTTCCTGCACGTTAAGACGGCAAGACTTCTCTGGCACCTCCCGAGACCTTATAAGTTAAAGACTCCAGGCCTGCATTGAAAGCTGCAGGAGATACTATAATCTAGAATATTCCCACTCTTCACACATGCCTTCTGTGCCTCTCTCAATGTGACGAGCCTCATGTTGTTTAGCCTTTGAGGATAGTTGGTGAGTTTCTTCTCCCTGGTTTTCAGAGCATGTCTTCTGTGTATACCCCTCTCTTCAGATCTCTGCAGGATCAAGGCTCTCCAGCAACTCCCTGAACCCTTTCCAGATCCCACCTGCCAGTCTGTCTGTCACCTTAGTCTTTGAGACGGGGTCTCTCTTTGAAGCCGGAACTCACCAGTCTGGATCAGCTAGCCAGCAAGCCAGATGATGCTCCTTCTGCCCTGCCTCCCCACCCTTGAGTTTACAGCTGCATCACGCCACCACACCTAGCGTTTATAGGTGCTGAAGATCTGCCCTCATGACTTCATGTTTGCACAGCAAACATTGTACCCACTGAGCCATCTCCCCAGCCCCCAGGTGCTCCTAATTATTTAAGCCATTGACGTATTCTTAGGGTGGAGCATGCTCATTGATCACATACATGCTTTATGTACAGCACAAGGCAGAGGCAGGGACGTTAACTAGCTGAAGCCCAAGTTAAACCATATGCCTAAGGAACACACCCATTTTGGAATTTAGAGATGACCATGATAGGCCCAAAGGATTCCTTCTTGGCAAGGTACATGTGGTCTTCCACATCTGTGAACACAGTGGGTTCCATGAAGAAGCCTGTGAGGAAAAACAAAAGCATCAATTACAGGCAAAATAGATATTTATCATCCGCACGTGGTTGGTTCCTCCAGGTGCTTCCAGCCCTACCCCCAAGAAAAGGGCAGCATTTCTATTCGATGGTGGCCTTCCTGGCTGCCTGTTTTTTCAATGGCTTTACTACGAAACTTAAAACATGCAAAAGCAGAGAATGTACTTAGTGAAATAAATATTCCTGAGTTACCATCTTGGACTTGGTACATCCCCCCTCTGACGTGGCTTCAAGCAAGACTCAGACTTCAGTTCTCCCTCCCAAGCATTTTAGAACAAGCGAGCCAAAAGAAAAGGCATTCTAAAACCAACCACAGTAGTGATGACCTCTCAGGGACACACGCTCTCGGTTGTGTGAGCGTTAACCCTTTCTGGTTTAAAAACTGAAAGAAATCTACAGGTGCACTTGATGGTTGAATTTCTCACGTCTTTTACTTTAATATTTCTTCCTCCTGCCCTACCCCTCTGTTTTGTTCTGTTGAGACAGTGTCTCCCTATTGCCCAAGGTTACCTGGAGCTTGCTATGAAGCCCTGGCTGGTCTTGAACCTCTTCACTTCCTTGACCTCCCAAGTGCTGGAGGTACAGCTGTCTGCTACCCGGCCTGGGAGTACCATACATCACCTGAGCATTCTTAACATGCCATTGCTTTGTTGAGGTGACATTTGTTTCTCTGTATAGTGTAGTCATCAAAATAATCATAATAATCGGGACCTGAAGAGATAGCTCAGTGGTTAAGAGCTCTTGTTCTTCTGGAAGAGGGCCTGGGTTCAATTCCCTGCACTCACATGGTGGGTGTCTCACAACCAGGCATGCATGTGCTGCACAGGTGTACATACAGGTCAAATACCCATACACATAAAAATAAAAAATGGTAAGCCCTTTTAAAAAATAATATTTTATATATTTGTCTGCAGGCACAGCATGTGCTTGCTTGGTGCCCACTGAGACCAGAAGAGCGTAAGTACTGGAACTGGAGTTACCATTGTGAGCCACGGTGTAGGTGCTGGGAACCAAACCAAGTCTTCTGCAAGAGCAGCCAGGGCTCTAAATCCCTGATCTATCTCTCAGTTCCTAATACCTTGATCTGACACCAGCTTCCACAGACCACCATTTTCTTTCTGAACCAATGTCATCTGTTAGAGGAATGCTAAGTGGTTTATACTTTATTCTTTTTTTTTTAATTCCAAGAATTCTTCTGTGGCAATGTCCCCCATACTCAGTCTTCTGGCAACTCAATTCATCCAGGAAACACAGGATACATATGTTTATTTTCTTTCCAAATACCAATACTTAAAACAAGGAGCCAGTACACATCAACAGTCAAGACAGTAGTTGTCTCTGCTTTAGGAAATCCTTGACATCAGGACTCCCTGGGCTTGGCTGGCGGAGATGTAAATATCAAAGTGACAAGACCCAAGATGACCGCCCAGTGCCTGGTAACACCATCACACCTGTTCTGTGGACTGGCAGGGCCTTGGCCCACCAATGTGCTGTGCCTCCTTCCCTTCTACACAGGAAACTGGGGCTTAGAAAAACAGTGCCTGCCACTGTGCCCCCAGTTTAAAAGTGACCAAGCAGGATATAAAGATAATTTTCTTGTCATGTTATAAATACCACTTGGTTTGTTGAGATGACTTAGTGGTTAAAAGTGTGGAGTTCCAGGACAGCCAGAGCTATACAGAGAAACCCTGTCTCAAAAAGCCAAGAAAAAAAAGTGTGGACTGATCTAGTAGAGGATTCCGAGCACTCAAATCTGGTGGCTCCTGGCCACCTGTAACTGCAAATCCAGAGGGGTGCGATGGATCTGGATTCTATGGACACCTGCTTTTACACGCTGTGATGGTTTGTATATGCTCGGCCCAAGGAGTAGCACTATTAGAAGGTGTGCCCTGTTGGACTAGGTGTGTCACTGTGGGCGTGGGCTTTAAATCACTCATCCTAGCTACCTGGAAGCCAGTATTCTGCTAGCTGCCTTCAGATGAAGATGTAGAACTCTCAGCTCCGCCTGCACCGTGCCTGCCTAGATACTGCCATATTCCTACCTTGATGATACTGGACTGAACCTCTGAACCTGTAAGCCAGCCCCAGTTTAATGTTGTCCTTTATGAGTGGCCTTGGTCATGGTGTCTACTCACAGCAGTAAAACCCTAAGTCACACTCACATAGTCACACACGTACACATCCCACTCTAATGCAGGAATGGCTCTGAAACAGAGGGGGCTGCCATCCGTTCCAGCTTTGGAGAGGGTGTGAGCCATCAGGTAGGCACTCCCGAGGGATTCTTACCTGGCCTCTGCACCTGTCTTCCTCCATACACCAATGTGGCACCCTCCTTCACCCCAGTCTCGCAGTACTGCAGTAGCTTTTCCAAGTGCGCTCTGTGGTTTTGGGGCCCATGGTCCATAGATCTGTCCAGGGGATCTCCAATTTTCATCTTTTTAATCTCTTCCACCTGTATAGATAGTATGCAGCCCACAAATATATATTAGTCATGAAAGTGGATGCCCCTGGCTGAGCCCCTGCACAAGGCACATGTTGTACTAAGCAGTTAACAGATGTGTGAAAATCGGCTCTTTGTAGCTGCACTGGAAGTAGGTCTTCAATAGTTCCATGTTACAGAGGGATAAACTGAGGACTTGAAAGGTTTAAGTGGCCTGTCTGGTCACACACAGTCATTCTGCTGTGGCTATTTACTAACAATTATAAACCAAGCACCATGTATCAAAATCCTGAATGATAACTCATTTAAAAGCAAACTCACATTCTGGATCTTTCATTAACATGGCACCTTAAGGTTCTTAATAGCAAAAGAGTTTATAGTGTTTCCCTCTTTTAAACATTGTAGAGTTCTTTAGGAGAGTCTTAGGGGACAGCTATGACAGAACAGTTACTGGAATGTTTTTTGTTTTAGTGTTTGTTTTTGTTTTTGAGACAGGTGTCACATAGCCCAGGCTGGCTGAGTATTCACTATGTACCCAGGGCTGACCTGGCCTCTAACCCCAGGATGTTCTGGTGAGAAGTGGTCACTCTATTCCTCACTGGCAGATCCACACTTGCTACTTATCATCTTTGTCTTCAACTCTGTCTACATTTTCTGACTGCTACTCCAGTCCAGTGAGAAGAATGAGAGCCACTATGACCCTATAAATTCAAACATAGGTCTGCTTCTGGTCTCTTAGTGTCTTGCACGGAGCCCTGTGCCAGAGAGATGCTCTGCAAGAGAGGGCCATATCTGCCTGCCTGGTTTTCTATCACCTACACCCAGCACAATGTCTGGCTTTGCTAGTGCTCAATAAATAGCTGTTGAGGGGCTGGTGAAATGGATCAGAGGATAAGAATGCATACTATTACAGAGGACCTGAGTTTGGTT
>LR756422.1:9376-152102 GCA_902729485.2 Mus minutoides | reverse complement strand
TATCTGCCTGCCTGGTTTTCTATCACCTACACCCAGCACAATGTCTGGCTTTGCTAGTGCTCAATAAATAGCTGTTGAGGGGCTGGTGAAATGGATCAGAGGATAAGAATGCATACTATTACAGAGGACCTGAGTTTGGTTCCTACATCAGCCGCTCACTTGACCTTCAAGGTGTGTATACACACACACACACACACACACACACACACACACACACACACACACACACCTTTCTTGGTTGTATGGAGTGGTGTGTTTGATGCCAGTAATTGGGAGGCAGAGTCAGGCAGATCTCTGAGTTTGAGGCTAGCCTAGTTTACATAGCAAGCAAGCATCAGGCCAGCCAAGGCTACATTGCAAGATCTCACTCATAAAATAAGTTATTTTTTTTTGGTTTTTTGTTGTTGTTATTGTTGTTGTTTTTGTTTTATAAAAGGGAATACAACAAATGGGTAAAAAAAAATGGCCTGTGTGTGAAACACACTTGTACTGGACCAGTACGACAAGTGCTTGAAATTTCTGGTAATTTCATCTAGTATCAGATCCTACCAGCCTTTCTACATCTATACTGTGAACTGTATTCTAGTGAGACCCAAAGTGAACTCTGTTAAACTCAGGACTCAATGACTCCTCTCTGCCTGCCTCTGTGTAACTGTGTCCTACTCTCATGAAGAGCAGATACTTCTGCTTCTGTGTGTTAGTTTTTGTGTGTGTGCTCGTGTGCACACATGCATATGGAGACCAGAAGACACTGAGCACCTTGGCTGTTATCCCTCAGGTACTTTCCACTTCTTTTTGAGACAGGGTTTCTCATTGACCTGGAGCTTGATTGTTAGTCTGGGCTATTTGGCCAGTGAGTCTTAGGCATTGTCTCTGCTGTCTGTCCAGCACTGGCATTACAGGTAATGTGCCTGCACCTCTGTGTGTGCGTGCACCCTCGTGTGCTAGAGTGTACACACACAAACTCATTGAATAGCTGAGCCACCACACCCCCACCCAGCTCAACTATTGCAACACCGCTACTGCTGTCTCACGTCTAAAAAGTCAGGAGTGATCCCAGAAGTGCTTTTTCAAGGAAGAGGTGCTCCTGTATAACTCACAGCAAACCTGAGGACGCCTTACCACTCGGGTTACAAATTCATCATGGATGGCCTCTTCCACAAACAACCACCCAGCTGCAATGCAGTTCTCTCCTTTATTGAAAAACACTGCGCCCATACCCTGCAGCATCAGAAGAGAAGGCAGTGTCAGCATTGCACCTTAAGCCTGCGATCCAGTTAGACGGAAGGTGGGACTTCCTGTGAATACATGTTCAAGCATGAGCACCTGTGTATGGGTGCACATGGAAACCAAAGGGCAAGAGGCTTTTCTCAGTAGCTCTCCAGGTCGGTGGTCTGCCTGTCTGTCTGTCTGTCTTTGTTTCTTTCTTTCTTAATTTATTTTATTGAGACAGGTCAGCTATCGAGACTTTCCAGCTAGACCTGCTGGCTTATGAACTTCAGGACCCTCCTGTGTGCCAGTGCTGGGTGGGACTCCAGGTACACACTGCCCTATCTGGCTTCTCACATGGTTGCTGGGAATCCAAATGGTCCCTGGCCTGGTCCTTAATCCGCCATCTCCCCTGGCCCTACACCTCATTATCCAAAGGTCATAGATAACAGAGAAGTCAGTCCTGTTGATTATCAGTGAAGAGAAGTTCCGGGAGATACTTGTTTTGACATTTTCCATTTTGGGCTCCTATGTATTTATTTGAAACTGTGTGACAATGAGGGTATTCCTAAAATAATTTGGCAATAAAATTATTGCACCAAGGAAGAGAGACAGAGACAGAGACAGACAGAGACAGGTAGTACAGACTGCCCTCAAACTCAAAATCTTACCTCAGCCAGCCTCCTAAGTGCTGGGGATTCAGGCCTGTACTCCACACCTAGCTCTCTTCTACAGATGTAACTGTAGTGCTTAGACATCATGTTTCCTGTTAAGATGGTTAGAAATCCAGGTGCTGGCAGGATGGCTCAGTGGGTTGCGTGAGAACTGCACAAGCATAGGGACAGGAGTTTGAATCCTCAGCCCACACATTTGAAGCAACACATGCTGGTAACCCCAGTGCTGGGGTAAGAGTGGAGATGGGGGATGACTCGGGGCTTGCCAGCTGCCAACTGAGCTCCAGGTTCAGTGAAAGATCCCACACCAGAACAATGAGGCAGAGTCTGATAGAGCAGGAAACCCAATGTCCTCTGGCCTCTGCACAAGCATGCATTCCTATATTCGTGTGCACTTGTGAGCACACACGGATACACACATGCATGCAGACATACCCACAGACAAGTACATGCACACTCGAGCATGTGCTTTGCGAATATAAAAAAGTATCCCTCAAAACCTCCCCCCATAAAAGGAAAATATTTAACAAGTTTGCCTTTTTTTTAAATGAATGGCACAAAAAAATGGCGGATCATGTAGAGCTTGGGTAGAACTATCTTCCTCTTCTAAATCCTGATCCTGGTTCACCTCCAGGTAGCCTCCAGAAGCTGGAGCTAGAACACTCCAGGCACTTTGTAGTACATTAGCATCTCCTGCAGTTCAAGAGGTCTATCTGATTGAGCATGGCTGTAGCCAATAGGAAAAAACTGGTACTATGTACCCACTCCACACTGCTTGTCTTTACACTCATGATTTTTTTCCACCCTCCATAATCTTTAGTCATCTTATAGAGCACTCCCAAGTATAATGGGGGTGGGGCACCACTAGAGAGACAGCTCAGAAGTTAAGAGCATTTGTTGCTTTGGCAGAGGGCCTGGGTTCAGGTCTNAGAGAGAGAGAGAGAGAGAGAGAGAGAGAGAGAGAGAGGATTTGCCCAATTTATCTGGCATGGCAACACAACTGTGCCTCTCGTTTTATATAAAGTATGTCCATACACTTTGAAATGGCATACATCCCTTAAGGTTGCAAAATTAGTAGGGTATCCTGGGCTTCCTCACACATCATCATCCGTGATGATATATTAAGCAGAAACCGGGAGACTGATTATTGCCCAGGACTGTGGTTTAAAGGGATGGAGAATTGTGATGTTGTCCATCCTGGTTTTGAACTGCTAGGTTTAGATGATCCTCCTGCCTCAGCTCCTTGAGTACTATAGATATGTGCCACTAAACTCAGCTGCTAACTACTCTTGGTTGGTTGGTTGGTTGGTTGGTTGGTTGGTTGGTTGGTTGGTTGAGTGGTTGGTTGGTTGGTTGGTTGGTTGGTTGGTTGGTTGATTGAGTGGTTGGTTGATTGATTGCTCTGAGACAGAACAGCCTTGACTTCAAGGCAAGACTTACAGACCACATATGCAGAACTTTGAACTTCTGATCTTCTTGTGCTGGGAGTATAAGTAAGTTCCCCCATGCCTAGTTTATGGGGTGCTGGGGATCAAACCCTGAGTTCCATGCATGCATAGGGAAGCCCTGCTAACTGCTTTTGATTTTTATTTTTAAAAGGTTTTTTTCGTATTAGTTTTTGGAGGTAGGTGCATGAGTGCTGTAATGTGTGTGTATACTGTGAAGACAGCTTGCAGGAGGTAGTTTTTCCTTCCAACATGTGGGGATGGGGGATGGGACTCAGGCTGTCGGGCATGGAGGCAAACCCTTTGCTGGGTCTGTTTAGACAATCTAACCAGAGCCCAGTTTCTAGAACAGTTAAGAAGGATGAAGTAGGCAAGATGCTAGCAGATAGGAAGGAGCTATTGTAAAATACCATTTTTAAAGTTAAGACAGAGGCAGGTGGATTTCTGAGTTCAAGGCCAGCCTGATCTACAGAGTGAGTTGCAGGACATCCAGAGCTATACAGAGAAACCCTGTCTCAAAAAACCAAAAAAAAAAAAAAAAGTTAAGCATCCTTAGGATACACAAAAGGATGTACTTAGGACTAGCTAAACTAGATCCCATTGGAAGCCCTCCCGTAAAGGATATGAGATGTGTTTTAGAAGTAGGCACCTACAGCCTGGCTGTGGCCCACTCACCATCCGTACGGCCTTGTCAAGGTCACAGTCACTGAATATTATCAGTGGGGATTTTCCACCAAGCTCAAGGGAAACTTTCTTCGGGTTGCTCATAGCACAGCTAGAGAAAAACAAATAGGAAAGAGGAGTTAGGGGGTCCCCTCCCTCCACCCTTCCCTTCCCCTTCTCCTACCTCTTTTCCCCATTACCTCCTCCCCCACTCTATTCCCCTTCCCCATCCCCTCCTTCCTCACCACTACCCCTCCCCTACTCCCTTCCCCACCCCCTCCTTCCTCACCACTATAACCTCCCCCACCTTCTCCCCCTCCCCTCTCCCATTCCTCCCCTAACCCATGCCCCTTATCTACCCCCATCCACTATTCCTTCCCCCACCTCCTCCCTATCCCCTATTCCATCCCTACCCTTTACCTACCCCCTACCCCCTCACCACTAGCTCCTCTCCCACCCCCATTTCCCTCACCACCATTCCCTCCCCTAACCATAAGTTACTTCTCACATGCAAAACTCAACTGAACCTGAGAAATGTTAGGACACACACTTATGAGGGCATGGCAGTGCATGTACTTCCAGCATTCAGAAAGTAGAGGCAGGAGAATGGAGAAACCATGTCTCAAAGCAGGCAGGGGAAGGGCAGAGATAGGAGAGGTGCTTTTTGGCTCCTTTTGTTATTTTTAGAGGTTTTCTGTAATGTTCAAAAACTTTGTGTGGTCAAAGGGTGAGGATTCTCAAACGGAAATTGACCTTTAAGAATCCAGTTATGCCGGGCGGGCGTGGTGGCACACGCCTTTAATCCTAGCACCCGGGAGACGGAGGCAGAGGCAGGTGGATTTCTGAGTTCGAGGCCAGCCTGGTGTACAAAGTGAGTTCCAGGACAGCCAGGGATATACAGAGAAAAAAAAAAAGAATCCAGTTATTCCAGGGCTGATGAGATGGCTAAACAGTTAAGAGCATTGGTTGCTCTTCCAGAAGTCCTGAGTTCAGTTCCCAGCAACCACACAGTAGCTCACAACCATCTATAAAGGGACTTGATGCCCTCTTCTGGCATATAAGTGTATATGCACACAGGTACATTAAGGGGGAAAATTACATAAATAAATGTAAAAGAAAAGAATTCAGTTGTATGAAGGTCTGCAGAGTGAGAGCCAGCCTGCTGTGGGTGGGAAGCAGATTTTAGCTGTTTATTGGTTATTTGCTCCTTTTATTACGTTGTGGTTTTGTTTTGCAGTTTGAGGGGTGATCATGTTAAACCTTGAGAAGGCCGGTCCCAGCCCTCAGAAGCACTCTCAGAATGGATAGAATGGTAGAAAGAAGAAAAAATAGCTCACAAAATCCCCCCCTGTCTCGGTAGCCGTTGTTTTTATCATTTTGATAAAATGTTTTGGGTCTAACCTGCCATATCTTTTACCTTCATGCCGGTAGTGTGTTTGGGTTTGCCAGGCAAGCACCAAACCACAGAGCTCCATCTCCAGCCTGTGACCCTGAGTTCACTGTGGGCATTGGGAAGCTTTTCCTGGCGTTTATGCCTCTTGGTACTCATCAGTGACAGCGAGTTCCTCTGGAGATTTGATGTGGTTTTCTCTAGTTTTGTTGGTGATGGTGTCTCGTTTGTTTTGGTTTGGTTTATGTGTGCATGTATGTATGTGTAGGTGTGTGTATATGCATGAGTGTGTGTAAGGGTATGCATGTGTATATAAGTATAAGTATGTGTGTGTGCATGCATGTGTGTATATGCATGAGTATGTGTGCACGTGTGTGCATGTATGTGTGTGTGTGTGTGTGTGTGTTTGATACAGGGTCTCATGTAGTCCAGGTAGCTTTCCAATCTGTTTTGTTGGAATGACCTTAACTTCTGGCCCTCCACCTCTGGAGTGCAGAGATCACAGTGTTGACGACCACATCTGCTCTCTGCAGCTTTTGGAATCAAATCCAGGGCTTTTTGTGTACTAAAGCCAATTGATTTCTATCCCCAGCCTTGCTTTTCCGTGTTCCACAACACTCTGTTGAAGGACTCCCTGCAGCAAGCCAGTACCTTTTCATGATCTGTTTGCCCACCGAGGTGGATCCAGTCAAACCAAGCTTGCGGATGTCAGAGTGCTGAGAGAGCAGCTGTCCTGCGACACCCCCTGTAGAATTAATTATGGGACAACAAACCATGATCTTTTGGGGAGGGTGGGTTTGTGTTTGCTGAACTGGGTTTTTAAACTTGCAGTGGAACCTGCACTTTACATTTTCTGCACTGATTACAAATGGATTTAAACAATATCCTCCATATGGCTGTCAGCACCTCCCCCTTATTGATGGATATAAGTCTCGGTTGTTATCATCCAAAGTACTTATTGAAAACAAAATGACCTACCTTTAGGGCAGTTTTACAATGTTATACAACCCCTCCCTTATACCTCCTCACACACTAGATTTCCAATCTTTATCTTTTATTACTCAGTAAGTGTATTTATGCTTGGTGATCTGTATTTAATGGGGTTCATTTGGGACTAAGACTGCAGTGGGAAGCAGCACTTAGCTCCTTGAGCCACTCAGCAGTCATAACAGAGTCTGTCCCCTGACACCCCCCCACCCCACCCCTGCAGGCTTACCTGAGCCTGGAATGATGTTGATTACCCCCTTCGGAAAGCCAGCTTTCACGGTCAGCTCTGCAAACTTCAGAGCCGTCAAAGGCGTGACCTGGAAATGGATACAGTAATCACCATCCTTACCAGGGCCCTGCTTCTTTGTGACTACAAGAGCACTCATTTGTGGTTATGATTCGTGTTCAAGGTGCATGGATGAGAGCATGGGTGCGCTCAGACTTGGAGACCAGAGCAGGATGTGGTTGCTGTCTGCCATATTGCCTCTGTGACCCTAGGGGGCCAATGGTCACAAAGGTCATCCATGTACTATAGAAGAGCAAGTGCTCTTGGGTCAAAGGGGAGTTCTCGGTGAGAGGGGAGACCAGCGAGATCACAGTGGTTCCCCCTATGGCTGTGTCTGTATCACAGTCCTTTCAGTTGCTCATCTGCTCCAGAAGCTGGGTGCAGTTGACAGGGCTGGCTATCTGGAGTCACCGACTGTATTACTAACTCAAGCAACCTTCATAAAACGGACAAGCAGCAGAAAGACTTGACATAGAACCCGCACAACAGACTGTAGTGCACACAGAGAAGAGCTCCTGCTCCCCCTTCTAGTGACAGACTTGTGAGCTCCATCATGAGGCGTTGACAATGGCAGTCTGGAGAGCCTGGGTGAGAAGCTGGCCTTAGACACTGGAAAACCAAGAAGCCTGTTGTACCCGTGTGTTTAGTCTGTCACCATTGGAGGACTGTTCCACAGAGCGTGTTGTCATGCCCTACAATGAAGCCACCATGGAGAGAATAACACATTAAACCTCTCCTGAAGCTGGATGTAGCATTTGCCTGTAACCATTGTACTTGGATGGTGGTGGAAAGAGGATCAGATGTTCCTGGTCAGCTTTGGCTGCACATCAAGGTCAAGGTCAGCCTGGGCCACAAGAGACACTGTCTTAAACAGAGAGTACTCTAGAATCAATAGATGACTCTGAAAAGTGCCCAGTGTGTTTTTAATCTACCCCCCACACACACACACATACACACATGTATGTTCAACCTGCAGCCCTCCAGGCTCCCCAGATATCTCTGCATGTGGCCCAATGCATTTGAGGATGACAGTGTTACAGTCACAGCATCAAAGGTTACACAGTTGTCATTATTACTGAGTTATTTTATGTGCTTTTCCCTGACCTTCCATATCTTTTCAATATTTGGGGGAATGTAAAGTGAATGGTGCCAGCAAGATGGCTCATCAGACAAAGCTCTTGTCTCCAAACCCAATGACCCAAGTTTGATTCCCAGATCCCACAATTCCTGGCGGTGGTCCTCTGACCTCTGTATGCATACACGTACTTCTCCCCCTGCACAGATCGGAACTTACCAGTAATGTATGTGGCAAGCTTGAAGGTATGCTGTTTATAAACCTACGTATGCTTTAAGTCTGCGAGCAGGGGGAACCCCTCCGCCAGCGGGCCACGCTCACCTGCGCAGGCTTGAGCACTAGGGTGTTGCCTGCCGCTAGGCACGCTGCGCTCTTCCAGGCCAGCATCATCAGTGGGTAGTTCCAGGGAATGATGATGGCACAGGCACTGTGGAGAGAAGGCTCGTGACCTTGGTTTCCATAACATCCAGGTCTCTCAGGCTTTCCACCCCCAACCCCATCCTACCCAAGTGGCTCCTTCTTGGTGAAGGTCAGGTTGTAATTCGGTCGGGCCTGGTTGATTGGAATTGTAGAGCCTTAATAGGAAAGAAAAGTTTGTAGTGGAATTCTAGTAGAATCATGGCATCTGGGGTAGACATTAGAATGAAATGTTTGTTCTTCATTGTATCTTCAACCAATAAATAATCAATAAATATGCTTCTGCGTGACTGTTTAAGGTTCCGCTCATCAAACTGGACCTCCCTGCGGCCTCAGAGCGTCGTTGCATTCTGGAGTGATCTTCGTTCTTTGATTAACTCACATAACTCAGAATGCCAGCAAGGACTGATACTTTACTAAATGAAATACTAAGTATATTCAGAGATGATATACTTTTTTCCCTCTCCTTTTGTCTCATCCTTTTGTCTAATATGAAAAGGCAGTGTTCAATGTATAAGAAATAAATCCCCGCACTAGAATGACGAGCTGCTTCTATGGGGCTGAGGAGAAGGCATGTTCAGTCTAGTGCTTGCTGTGCAGGCTTGGAGACCTGAGTTCAGATCCCCCAGCAGCCATGTATAAAGCCAGGTGGGATGCCAGAGTTTATAATCCCAGCCCTGAAAGACGGGACACGCAGGTTCCTGGAGCTCTCCTGCCAGACAGTATAACCAAATGCATAAGCTCCAGGTCAGTGAGAGACCCTGTCTCAAAAAACGAAAGTGGGAGCAGTTGAGGAAGAGACGCCCAAAATGCATGAAACACATACGGGTACAGAGACAAAGAGATACTCACATACCCAACATCCATCAAACACATACACGTACATACTCATAGAGATACACACACAACATCCATCAAACACATAAATGTACATAGACACAGAGATACACACACAACATCCATCAAACACACATACACACATACACACACACTCAAGTTTCCTGTTACATGAAGACCAGTGTGGCTTCCGTTCTCATCACACGTGTTACTGGTTTAGAGTTGGGGGGAAATTAAATATTTACCGTGCATGTGTCTTTATCAAATTTTTTCCCTTACAGTCTCTTTTAGCCATGATTCTGTCCCCTTTACACTTTACTATCCCTGCTGTTATCCCAGGTTCTTAGAAGACTATAAGACTCTGTTATTTTTGTGTTTTGCAGCAAGGTCTCATGTGTCCTGAGCTGGCCATAAACTCACAAAGTAGCTGCTGGTGACCTTGCACATTTGGTCCTTCCGAGCTCATCTCTGGAGAGCTGGGATTCAGACACACCACCATACATAGTATGTGGTGCCTGGGCTTCATGCATGCTAGGCAAGCCCTCTACCAAATGAGCTGTATCTCAGCCCAAGAATCAGGGTATCCTCAGAAGACGGTGCAAGGTGCAGAAACAATCGCTAGCCTTTAGAGTCAGAACTCATTAATTCTAGCCTGGTTCTCTGGTTCCCTTGCTGTGACACAGGAAAGGTCTCTCCTTATGCCTGTATCCTTACCCAGAATAAAGGTAACAGCTATCTATTTCCTACCCATCATTACTCTAACCATGATCACAGTCTTTTTTTTTTTTATTATTTCATGTGCAGTGGTATTTTGCCTGCATGTATGTCTCTGTATGAGGGTGTCAGATCCCAAACAATTGGGAGTTAAAGACAGCTGTAATGTGCCATGTGGGTGCTGGGAATTGAACCCAGGTCCCCTAGAAAAGCAGCCAGTGTTCTTAGCCACTGAGCCATATCTCTAGCCCCACATGTTCACAGTCTTAATAGACACCTACAATTCATGTATTGAAGACTTAACCTCCACAGTGGAGCAGGATCTAATGCAAAATATGTGAGTCGTGAGGCTCCACCCTTGAGAATGGGCTGACAGTGCTATAAAAAGGCTCACAGGGCCCAGGCAGATGGCTCAGGGGGAAAAGCACTTGCCATGCAGTCCTGACTGGCAACCTGAATTGGATCCCTGGAAGTCGCACAAGATCCAGATGTAGTATACATCTGTAATCCCAGCACTCCAGAAATGGTAGGCAGAGATCAAAGAAGAACCTGAAGCTTTAGGGCCAGGTAGTCTGGCAGACACTGTGGTAAGACAACCAAAGAGATCCTGCCTCAAAATTAAGGTGAAAATTTATTTCCATGAAGGAAAACTGTTTAAGGAGGTCCACGGCAGGTGGCCTGCTTTTCCCACAATGTGGGAATCTAGTGTTGCTCCTCTCCCTGAGACAGGGAGATAAGCTGCCATCTCAGATCCAAGGCCAAACCTGCTGCAAACTCTCGAGCTTAGGCCATTTTCCTGTGGGAAGGAGGAGCTTCCTTGCTTACCTGAATTTTGTCACACCAGCCTGCGACGTATCTGAACGTCTGCACAGACATTCCAATGTGAGTCTTCAGAGCCAGGGTGTAGACAGCCCCCAAATCCAGCGCTTCTATGGTTGCCAGCTCCTCTTGGTTTGCTTCCATTAGGTCGGCGAGTCTGTGTGGGTCAGTGAAAGAAACCCAGTTAGTACATATTGATGGAGCCCAGAGCAGCGGGACATGCCAGCCCTGTATAGGGTACCAACCCAGGACTAAGAATCCAGAGACTAGTCCAGAGGGGCAACACACCTGCCCCGATGGAGCTCGTGGTGTGGGAAGGTAGGTATTAAATAAATCATTGTATAAGTGGCTTATTTCAGGAAGTTGTTATTACAGTTTCTGCAGTGCTTTGGCTTGAACCCAGGACCTCACACATGCTAGGTGAGTGCTCTACCACTGAGCTATAACCAGCCAGCCTTACAGTTACAGGGAGAAGCCAACTATGTCCCCAGCATGTGCCATTTGCCTCCTAAATGCACAAACAGCAGAGTAGCAGCTGGGTCGTGGTGGTCACAGGCAGGAGGTGGTGGGTCAAAGGAGCCAGCACAGTGGAGCAGTTCATTAACACACAGGGAGGTGTCAGCATGAGCCACACCACCTGTGGACACGGGTGGCTTTCTCATCGGTACAGAAATGTTTTCAGAACTGACTGAAGAGGATAGAGCTGGAGTGTGGAATGAATCACAAAGTCCGAGGCAGAGTCACCCAGGTGCCCAGGTTCCTTAGGAAGGGGAATGGGGTCTGTGGGATGGTGCGAATAGTGAAAATATATCTGTTATGTTCCCTCCCTCTCTTCTCCTCCCTTCCTCTCTTCCTAGAGTGGTTCATTGGGGATATTCAAGAGTTGGGCTTGACATGACCTGACACCCATCCCCAAATGTTTCTGTTAGATCTCACGCTAAGGAATCTGTCAACTCAGGTGACATGTTGAGCTGTAGGTAAGCAGAAACCAAGATGAATAGTTGAAACTGATTACTTTTGGAACACTTAACTCATTTGTAATATTCTTCCAGGACCTTAGCATTCTACACACCCCCCCCACCGCCACTTCCTTCCTTTTTGTCTTTGGAAACAGGTATGTCCCCCATGTGAACCTCTCTGTTCAATCTCTACTCTGGTCCGTGACCTTGGAGGACCTTTATAGCCCATATAACCTGGTGATTGAGGGGCATGTCAAGACACTTGTGTAGACAGTAAAAGACATGGTCAATGGGTTAAATCCCCCAGGTCTCTCATGGTTGCTCTCCTTCCAAGGCCACTGTAGAGGGCTCTTTTGCATCTACAGAGGAATCCAGAGAGCCTCATCCACATCCATGGATCCTGCCTCCATCCCTTTAGCCCTGGGAGGAGTAACCGCTCCCTCTGCCACCAGCCCTGCCTGGGTCCTTAGTCATTGTGAGAGTCCCATGCTCTTCCCTGAATCTTAAGTAGTCCTTGATGACCTCTGACTGATACAAGCAGTATCCAGACATCAGGAACTTGTGTGGGGGATTTTATGTGACTCAAATAATGAGAAGCATGTCTGCCTTCCACGGGTGCATTCAAGATAGAATGTCTTACTGGAATTTTAAAGTATCAACCAGTTTCCAAAGGCAACATAGCTGCTTCTCCAGCAAGCATACCTGTACATGAGTCTTCCTTTGTCTCTGGCATTCATCCTTCCCCATTCGCCGTTCTCAAAGGCATCCTTGGCTGCGGCTACTGCTCTGTCAACATCCGCTAAAGAAGCGTAGGACACTCTGCATATTGTCTAGTTCAAGACAAGCATAAATAGGTCACTGAGGGATCTATTGATGTGACTCTTGTAATTAATATTCTATTAATAGTAAAAGTAGAGTATGACTTATCAAATGAGAAAATTCTATGATAGAAAACTAATCCATCTTGAGATAAAATGGGGAACATAAAGGAGACACTTTGAACATGGAAACAACCTGATCTTGGTCTATCATACATGTCCTCTCATTCTGAAGACACATTTAAGACAACTGTACAGTTCTTCCTCAGGGAAGCTTGCCATGAGCCTGAAGTACCACGCCCCACCCCCAACCACAGAGCTCTGCACACAGGGATCTGCTGGGCACCGATACAGGAATCTAAATTCATCATAAACACTTAATCTACTTTTAAAAAGTCACTATAGTACACAATAGCTAGTGTCGGAGCTGAGTGGGTAAGAGTCATGCATGATGTGTGTTTGAACAAGGAGCCTGGGGGCCGTCGTCACTCACAGTTCCATCTGTGGGGTTGACGGTGGCGTAAGTCTCTCTGTCCTAGGCATCCACAAACTGTCCATTTATGAAACACTGATAGGGGATTTTCACTGTCATCCCGTTCACCTCCTTGGAAACCTGAGAGAAGTCAGTGTGCTTCTGTGACTATCAAACTGATAGCAGGTGGTTATAAAGATGAACATTCACGGAGCTGGAGAGATGGCACAGTGGTTAAGAGCACTTGTTCCTGAAGAGGACCCAGGCTTGGTTCCCAGCACCCACAAAGGGGCTCAAGTTCCAAGGCATCTGGTGCCATATACTGACCTCTGAGGGTGGCATGCATCCAAGGCAAACACTCATACACACATACTCAAACAGATTTTAAAAAGGGAACTTAAAAACCCTAAAAGAAAGAGAGAGAGAGAGAGAGAGAGAGAGAGAAAGGAAAGAAAGAAAGAAAGAAAGAAAGGAAGAGGGAAAGGGAAAGGGAGAAAGAAAGAAAGAAAGAAAGAAAGAAAGAAAGAAAGAAAGAAAGAAAGAAAGAAAGAAAGACAGAAAGAAAGAAAGAAAGAAAGAAAGAAAGAAAGAAAGAAAGAAAGAAAGAGGGAAAGAAAGAAAGAAAGAAAGAGGGAAAGAAAGAAAGAAAGAAAGAAAGAAAGAAAGAAAGAAAGAAAGAAAGAAAGAAAGAAAATCACTAATGTGGAAAGAGGTCAGCTTGGTGGGATTCTAGTGACATCTACTGTCACAAGGACAGATGCACTCTCTTGATGCTCAGGGACCACCTGAGGTCTGGGCTTAGCTCTGGCTCAGATGTTCTTCATTATACACAAAGGTGCCTCAAACACCTGTGGGCAGCGCCATCTATTGACAACACCACCATTGTGTCACTTGGATCCTTGGGAAATTCTTTACCCTGCCTGGTATTTCCTTTTATGCTGGAGCCATCTCAAGATTTCTCCCCTATGTTCTTTCTGCTGCACATGTGCTGCCTTATTGTTCTTTCTCCTGCTGGGTAACAAGAGAGATTGAGGCTACTATGCTCTTTCCATCAAGCTCAGGGCTTTCTTCAGTAAAATGGGGAGAATGGTATCTGCCTCCTACTGCAAACCCATCCTGAGAGGAAGAAGAGAAAGCATCCCTGAGGGAGCAGACACAGTTAGTTCAGTGATACACACTGAGCCTCTGGACTGGAATTAAAGGACAGCAAACAGCAAAGGTGATGACCCAACTTCAGATCCGAGCACCCACATAACTAGCCATGCCCACCTGTAACCAGCTCTGAGGGGTGTGGAGACAGAATGACTAGGGTTTGTGGCTTCCAGCATAGACAAGAACATGTGAGCCCCAACGGAAGCCCCAATTCACAAAGAGACCTCAAAGGAATAAGCGGTGGGTAATAGAGGAGGGTACCAATACCTTCTTATCAACTCTGCTGTTGTGTACAGACAGACGCATGCACATACATGCATACATACAGACACATGCACACAGATATACGCATCCACATACATGCACGTGTGTGCACACACACAGATGAGCACACACAGAGAGACACTTGCATACATGCACACACACATGCACACAGGCATGCACAAAGCCACAAACACAGGGAGATTTTGAATTCACATTAAACAGATTTCTTAATGTGATGATGTAGGTAAATAGAGAAATCTGTATAAAAACATTTTTGTTGTTTTTAACGCTCCTTCTACCTGACTTTAGAAGACAGCTGCTATCTGCCTCTGAGAAGATAATGCAGTGCAGTAGTTAAGAGCCCTTGCTACTCTTGCAGAGGACTCAGGTACAGCGTCCAAAACCAACATGTGGCGGCTCACAGCTGCCTGTAACTCCAGTTCCAGGGGATCTGACACCCTCTTGTGGCCTCCACTGGCACACACACACACACACACACACACACAAACACACACACCCTCATAGGTCACATACATACACATAATTATAGTAAAATACAAAAAAAAAAAAGAAAACAAAGACAACTGTATAAAGCAATAATTAAAAACCTATTGTGGGGTTTCTAGCAAATCCACATAGAATTAATACAAAAAGTTATAGCTGAAATTTAAAGGTATATAAGAATGTAGCAGTGAAGTTTTCCTATACTGCCGGTATTAAGTTCGTATTAACCTGAACTAGATTGCTTTAAGCAACAGTGCTTATTGTAAGAAAATAACTAAAGATGTAGTGAAACAATGGAGGATGGCAAAGGTACCATAGGCAATCCTTCATCAAGGAAGACAGAGGAGAAACAGAGAAGAGATCTAGAGAAAGTGTGGTGATAGAAACAGAGGCACGAGAAGAGATCTAGAGAAAGTGTGGTGATAGCAACTCATAAAGATAAAAATCTGAGCTGAGCCGCGGTGGGAACACCCTTAATCCCTGCACTCGGGAGGCAGAGGCAGGTGGAGCTCTGTGAGTTTGAGGCCAGCCTGGTCTACACAGTGAGCTCCAGGACAGCCAGGGCTACATAGTGAGAC
This sequence comes from Mus minutoides, assembly GCA_902729485.2. NCBI lineage: Eukaryota > Metazoa > Chordata > Mammalia > Rodentia > Muridae > Mus > Mus minutoides. Next base: position 136,839 of record LR756422.1, on the reverse strand, counting down.
CCTGTCTCTGGGTGTGGGGTGGGGGGAATCTCGTTAGATTCTGTCTCTCGGGGAAAAATATCTGTTATGTGTCAAAGGGTATTACAAAGAAGTGAAAGAATAAAGCAAACCACAGATCAAAAAATATTTACAGGAGGCTGGGGAGATGGCTCAGTGGTTAAGAGCACTGACTGCTCTTCCAGAGGTCCTGAGTTCAATTCCCAGCCACCACATGGTGGCTCACAGCAATCTGTAGTGAGATCTGATGCCCTTTCTGGTATGTCTGAAGACAGCTACAGTGTACTCACATGTGTAAAATATGTCTGTCTGTCTACACACACACACACACACACACACACATCCATATCTGGTAAATATTAAATTTCAGAATAGACAGAGTACTTGGACTCTGCAATAAGAAGATAAACAATTTTGAAAATGGACAAAGGATTTGAATAAACACTCAAAACTATGCCTTCCATCACTGTCCATCAGCAGATGCAAAATCAAAACCATACACACACCTGCTAAGAAAGCTAAGGAGAGAGAAAGGCCATTGAGTGCTTGAGAGGGACCTGGGAAGGTTAGGGCTCTCTGCCACATTGGGGGTGGGATTCCAGAGTGATGTGGCTGCCTTTGGCAATCCCTCAAACGGTTAATGTGAGAGCTACAGTATGAGCCATCTATGCCACTCTTAGCTCGGTACCTGTATGTTCATGTCAAAACTGATACATGAAGTTTTGTATCAGTATCATAACAACAGCCTCCAGAGCCATACATCACATTACCCAGTGATGGCATTAAAAAGAGGAAGTATACCAGACGTGATGGAATATTACCTGGCCAGAAAGAAAGAGTGGAAGTGGTGAAAACTGCTGTAAGGGCGAGCCTTGAACATACCACACCGAGAGAGGGGGGCAGGGGGGTAGGGGGGAGAGAGAGAGAGAGAGAGATCAAATACAAAGTCCACATGGATGTTACATGGTCCTATTTATAGGAAATCCCGACATTATGGCAAATCCACCGACACAGGAAAGAGACTGGTGGTTTCCGAGAGCCTGGGTATGGAGCAGGGGAGGAGGAAAGCAGTGTGGTGTCATCACCAATGGATGCAGTCTTCCCTTCGGGGTGATAAAAATGTTCTGAAGTTAGATAGTGGTGATAATGATTGCACAGTTTGTGAATGTTCTAAAAATCATTGGACGGCAAATTTAACTTAATACTGGTATATACTTGATGAATAAAGAGGCGCAGAAAAGAAATGCTCACTGCTATGCAGCTCAGCTATATACCTCTAAATCTGGGCTATACTATTTCATATTAATTCTATCTGGATTTGCTATAACTAAGGTGAATTTTATAGCACCTGTATTATATTTCAACAAAACTAGCTTTTTTTCTTCCCTGAGACAAGGTTTCTCTGTGTTTATCTAGACAGGGTTTCTATGTGTATCCCTGGCTGTCCTGGAACTCACTAGGTAGACCAGGCTGGCCTCAAACTCACAGAAATCTGCCTGCCTCTCCCTGCAAGTGCTGGGATTAAAGCCGTGTGCCACCACCCAGCACTAAAGCTACTCTTAAAGACCGTACATGTAAATTGTAAATACATGCGTCCTCTGTAACGGTGGGTTTTAAGAGTTTGGAGTTGCCCATCGATGAGACACTTACATAATCCACCACCAGTTCCACCTCTTCGTCCTCTCCTCTCAGTCTCCGCACAACCTTTTGGATGAAGTCTCCAAACTTGGTGGCCATGTATACATCTTCATTCTGCAGCTGAAGCCTGCCACAATTCTGTCTGATCTCTTCCACCAGCCTTAAAGTGAGGATCGGCTCACATTACATCCATTTTTACAGTTTCCTCATGGCCTGTTCACTGGCATTGGTGAAGAGGTTTGGGACCAATTTCTGTTCCTATCATACAAGATCATCTTTGGTGGCAACTACAGAAGATGTTAAGATTCGGGACAGAGACTGGACAGACGGCACTTTCTGTTCTCACAGGAGAACCTGGGTTCAGTTCTTATCACCCACATAGGGCAGCTCTCAACTGCCTCTAACTCCAGTTCCAGGGTGAACTGACACCCACTTCTGGTCTATGTGGGCACTGCAGGCATGTGATGCACATAAGACAAGCAGGCACAAACACACACACACACACACACACACACACACAGACATAAAAATAAATTTAAAATATGATGTAGTGTGAGAAAATTAAAAGCCTGTCTTGCAGACAGTTTTGCTGTTTTTAACTTTATCAAAACTATAAATGAGATAAATTAAGGGGAAGATGTTTTTTACTACAGCAGAAATTTGTGGACACATAAGTCTGTACCTTTCAAATGAACTCAGAAAAGGAGGGAAAAAAAGCAGTGGGTTTTTTCTGACTTACACATGTGTCATGGCATGTGATTGTGCAGATACACCTCCATGCTAATACTTACTCTTTTTTTTAATATTGACTTTTGATGATGTCATATGCTCTTGAAGTTCATATATTTGGTGAGCCCAGAATAACAGGGGGGTGTTAGGGGAGTGGGGAGGATGGGAAATGTTCATCTTGGGACACTGGCAAGAGAGGTATGAGAATTAGTGTCCTGGGGCTGGAGAGTGGCTCATTGGTTAAGAACACATTCTCCTCTTACAGAGGACCTGGGCTTTGTTCCCAGCACCCATGCGGACAGTTTACAACCGCCTGTAACTCCAGCTTCAGGGCATCTAGTGCCGCCCTCTGGACCTGCACATGCAGGGTAACTGCGTACACATGGCATTCACTGACAAAGACACACACGAATAAAATAATAATAAACCTTTTGAAAATAACAATTAGAAACATTAAAGGAGATGCAAAACAACCTGGTTGGCTACAAATGAATAAAGAGATCTGTGAGTGTGGCCACGGGATCAACAAGGAAAAGAATGAAGGAGCAGAGGGGGGAGTTGGCAGCTTTACCTCACAACATCCATTGAGCTCACTCCAGATTTAAAGAAGTCCGTGGAGTCCTCAATCACAGGGATGTTGCTTAAAATTCGAGCCCAGATGACCTGCACAAGAAGGGCCACTTTCCTGAAGAAGGACCATGTGGAATCCCAGGGCCTTCACCGGAAGCACAACATTGCTCAACATCTCCCTCCGACACGTGTGGCCACTGCATCTGAGAGGGGGTGACCTGAGTGCTCTGCCCCCACCAGTTTGGCTCCGTGGAAAATGATATACAATTATGTGTGAGTTTTTTTCTTTCTGGCTAGAATAAAATGACCTGAAATCTGGGTTTCTTTCTTTCTTTCTTTTCTTTTTTCTTTTCAAGACAGGGTTTCTCTTTTAGCCCTGGCTGTCCTGGAACTCACTCTGTAGACCAGGCTGGCCTCGAACCAATCTGGGTTTCTAAAGGTTTCTCTTTACCCATCCTGTCCCAACAGGGATTCAGACCCAGGACAAACATTTTGCAGACCAAAGCGACCTGGCCTATGGGTTCTCCCAGCATCCTTCAGTCTCTACCTGTTATAGGGCAGGACATGGCTAGCATTCCACAACTTCTGTCCCTGAACTTTCCAAACCAAGGGCTAGTCTTCCCCTCCCCCAGAATCTCTTCCCTATATAATCCAGACATTTGGGTCTCCTCCACCCAGCTTCTCTCTCTGCCCCTCTCCACCCCCTGTGTTTTCTCCCTGTCCCCCGCTTTCCGGTGGTGACTTCCCTGAACCCATCCTGTGTGGTCCGAGAGCTGCTTCCCCCCAAAAAAAACCCACCTTTATAAACTCTGGCTTGAACTGGCTCATTTCACCGGCAGAGAATAACTTACCACCAAGCTTGCCCAAACCCTCCAAGCCGACTTAGAACAGAAAAATAAATCTCTATATATTGTTTCTTAACCACAACTTATACAGAAGGAGGAAATAAAGTCACACTCCCGCTGCTCTAAGGACAATTAGACCAGCCATAAACAGGCACAGGGTTCCCGAGGAATGAGTCCGTTCCCGAGGTACATCACGTGCTCACCTTAATGGTCTCTGCCACCTTCAGCTCCTCGGCAGTAAGTTCTACCACTGATGTCTCGCCAGCGGAAAAGTACTGGGAGGCTGGAATCATCTTTCCGTCCTCAAACTGCAGGTTTTTCACCATCAGCTACAGAACAGCAGCAGAAAAACAAGCTCAGGATTCGGACCACCCAAGACCAAGGCTGCCCTGAGGAGGAGCCTAATGTGTTAGAGGGGTATAGAGGCTGACTCATTTGGAGAATGCAGACATACAGTTGACCTGCTTCCCCGTGTCTAAAGGACTGGCTGGGATGACATCTTCAGAGTGTCAGAAAAAAAGACGAGCTAACTAAAGGGCCAGATGCCCCTCCGATGGTTGGACAGTGCACTCGGAAAACTTGCATTTTGATTACGGTGCTTGGACTTGAAGCCTCCTGAAGGATGCTATGGATTCCACTCCCCACCCTGCCTCCTGAGAGGACACACCACTGCTGCCAGTATGCGATCCAAATGCCATTGGTACGTTTGGATGCATGTGCTGGTACCAATCCTGACGGAGCTGGGTGCCATGGTACCTGCCTTGCTGTTGCAGAATTGGAGACTCAGTGAAGTTCAATGACTTGTTTAGTGCCACTGAGGTAATAAATAACAGCTGGTTAAAGACATAGCAGCAGCTGGGCGCTGAGACACTGTAACATTTACCCTTGAACAATGGGGACTGTGCTGACTGGATTTGTGTGTCAATGTAACACAAGCTAGAGTCATCAGACAGGAAGGAGCCTCCGATGAGGAAATGCCTCCGTAAGATTCAGCTGTAAGGCATTTTCTCAGTTGGTGATCAATGGGGGAGGGCCCAGCCCATGGTGGGTGGTGTCATCCCTGGGCTGGTAGACCTGGGCTCTGTAAAAAAGCAGGCTGAGCAAGGCAAAGAAGCAAGCCAGTAAGCAGCACCCCTCCATGGCTTCTGCATCAGCTCCTGCCTCTGGCTTCAGTTCCTGCCCTGACTTCCTCCGCTGATGGACTGTGATTTGGAAGTGTAAGCTAAATAAGCCTTTCCCTCTGCAACTTGCTTTTTGGTCCTGGCAGTTTGTCACAGCACTAGAAACCCTGACTAAGACAGGAACACATCTGTAAATGTCAAATGCTCCTTTACACTCCTCACTGGGGAGCTGTCCGGGAGGCCCAGAGCTAGCCATAGTGGCGCTGGCCTAAGGAGGTGGCAGCAGTGGACATGGGAGAGGAGGCCTCATGGGTCTCACTGGGTCTTTCTAATCACTGACAGTAGGAGGCAGATGTGAATCTCTCTCCATGCTTTATAGACAGAGAAACTGAGGCACAGAGACACATCCTTCCCAAGCTGCAGGTGGACGAGCAGAAGAGGTCCATATGTCCCTACGAAGGTCCATGGGCCCATCGTGAGGAACCTTGTCTTGGGGCATACGAAGACCTCTGATCTCCAGAGATGTGGGACACGGGCACCATGAGCCTTCCGCCTTCCATTGAGTGCTAGAGGAAGCCATTCCCTAAAAACTGAGGTAATAGAAGGAAGACCAACAAGTGGCTTTGTACACTTACTGCTTTTCCATCATTCCCAAAAAGAACAAGGCCATTTTTGGTGATAAGACCAGGCTTCTTGGCACCTCTAATGTCCAGTGGTTCTCCAGCAGGCACAGAACTAGTCAACAGTGATGAGCCGTAGAAAGTCACCATCTAATAAAGAGATCAAACTCGGTGAAGTCAGGAAGTTAAAGCCACTGCCAGGGTGTGGGGAAGCATCACCTTGTACAGTGACGTTCACAGTGTTTTCTGCAGGAAAGCTGAGACATGATTTTGTCATTTTGCATTCATTTGGTGAGATGGAATCAAGCATATCAGTAGAAAAGTAACGGATACAAATCTCTGTAAATGTGTGACCAGAGTCTCAGGGTGTGAAAAACCCAATTTTCCCGCTTGCCTGCAAGAGAGAAAATAGTGGGGGCCAGAGTCCTTCTGCGAGTATTCCTTTATTGAATCCACGTGGAGAAAGAGGGAGAGCGTGGGAGAGCATCCCCAGAAATACCTTGTTCAAGATTACCTCAGTGTGACGTATGACGCTTGGGTTGGCTGGCTGCCTTAAGATATGCCCCGGGATTGGGCGATGACTTGTGGCTGCCGAAACGCACGCACACTTGAACTTGCTTACATATCTAGACGACCGGCAGGAGCGCGAACTCGGGAATCGCGGTGGGCGGTAACTTACGTGATTTCGTCACCACGCCTGCGCACTGAGTTTGTTTACGTTTTCAGGCGACCAGTTCCTAGGTAACCCATTCCGGGGAGCGCCGGGGAGCGCCGGGCAGCTTGAGCGTGTGGCTCCCCACATCGGGGGTGGGCCAGAGACAGGCTCGGTGGTTAAGAGTGCCTGGTGCTCTTGCAGAGGACCTAGGGTCAGTCACCAGCACCCCATGGCCACTTACTACCACCTGTAACTCCAGTTCCAGGCGATATGATGCCTTCTGGTTTCAGAAGGTTCCTACACACAAGTTACACACACACATACACACACACACACACACACAGAATATTTATTCTGCCCTCCATACACACCTGTGCACATGCATGGACATACACTCACAATATATGGCCTCACATACTACATCTACTTCCTCACATGTGCACACACACACTTGTGAACACATCTACACACACACAAGGTAAAGCTTCAAAAAGTTCCACATCCAGGTGATAGGAGTGTGCATTTATCATGCATTCAAATAGTCAGAAAGAAGGCCAGAGGAAAAAGGAAAAAAGCAGTCTTTACACTTAAAGGTAGGGTGTGTGTGTGTGTGTGTGTGTGTGTGTGTATGTGTGTGTGTGTGTATGTGTGTGTGTGTATGTATGTATGTTTATGTATGTGTGAATGTGTATGTCTGTGTGTATGAGTTTGTGTGTCTGTGTGTGTGTCTGTGTGTAAATGTGTGTGTCTGTGTGTAAATGTGTATGACTGTGTGTGTGAATGTGTGTGTCTGTGTGTGAATGTGTGTCTATGTTTGAATGTTGTCTTAGTCAGGGTTTCTATTCCTGCACAAACATCATGACCAAGAAGCAAGTTGGGGAGAAAAGGGTTTATTCGGCTTATACTTCCATACAGCTGTTCATCACCAAGGAAGTCAGGGCTGGAAGTCAAGCAGGTCAGGAATCAGGAGCTGATGCAGAAGCCATGGAGGCATGTTCCTTACTGGCTTGCTTCTCCTGGCTTGCTCAGCCTGCTCTCTTATAGAACCCAAGTCTACCAGCCCAGAGATGGTACCACCCACAAGGGGCCTTTCCCACTTGATCACTAATTGAAAAAATACCCCACAGCTAGATCTCATGGAGGTACTTCCCCAACTGATCTCTGTGATAACCCAGGTGTGTCAAGTTGACACAAAAACTAGCCAGTACAAATGTGTGTGAATGTGTGTCTGTGTTTGAATGTGTATGTCTCTGTGTGAGTATGTCTGTGTGTTTATGTGTGTATGAATGCATGTGTGTGTGTCTGTGTTTGAATGTGTGTGTCTGTCTGTCTGTTTGAATGTATATCTGTGAGTGTGTGTGTGTGTGTGTGTGTGTGTGAGTGTGTGTATGTGTGTGTCTCTGTGTGTGTTGCACTAGGTAGGTTATTGTTCTAGGGAATTGTCCAGGTTGGTTTTTGTTTGTTAACTTGACACAAGGTAGAGTACTCTGAGAAGAGGGAGCTTCAATTGAGAAAATACCATCAGATTGGCCTGGGGGCGTGTCTGTGGATCATTTTCTTAATTAATGACTGATGTGGGAGCTCATTAGGGATGGTGTCACCCCTGGGTTGTACGAAAAAGCAGACTGAGCAGACCTTAAGAATCAAGCCAGTAAGCAGCGTTCCTCCATGGCTTCTGCTTCAGTTCCTGCCTCCAGGTTCCTGCCCTGACTTCCATCTGTGAACAGTTACCAGGAAGTGTAAGATAAAATACACCTTTCCCTTCCCAGGCTCCTTTTGATCAGAGTTTTATCATGTTCACAGGAACCTTAGCTAAGACAGGAGTGAACGCAGGGCCTCATATCTGTCAAGTAGTCACTCCACAGCTGAGTCCCCAGGAACACACACACTCTTCCCACACAGGATGGCGAGCCACAAAGGCTGTTCTAGGGGTCAGTTCAAAAAAACAAGACTGGAAAGGATGGTGACCAAGAGTAAATGATACTGATTTTTTTAAGTTATTATTTTATAAATGCTGGCTGGCATTTATTGGGCTGTAATAGTTAATATGTATTGAATATTTCCTACATACCAGAGACTATGTATTTACATGAATGGCCATATATTTGACCCTTTCTTTCTTTCTTTCTTTCTTTCTTTCTTTCTTTCTTTCTTTCTTTCTTCCTTCCTTCCTTCCTTCCTTCCTTCCTTCCTTCCTTCCTTCTTCCCTCCCTCCCTCCCTCCCTCCCTCCCTCCCTTCCTCCTGCCACCCCCAGGGTCTCACTGTACAGATAGTTGCCCTGGCCTGGAACTTGCTATGTAAACCAGGCTGGCCTTAAACTTACAGAAATCTCCCTGCCTCCAGAGCTGCAGTTAAAGAAGATTACAATTTGAAACCAACCTGAGCAATTTAGTAAGATGAGGCCCAAAGTGTAGTACAGTGGTATAGTGCTTTCACGGCTTGTGTAAGGTTGGGTTTAAATACCAATAGTAAACACACCAACACACACACACAAACACACACACACACACACAGAGGTGGGGGGAGGAAGGGAGGGAGGTGAAGGATGGAGAGAGAAATTGTATGGGGAGATGTATCCCTCGAAAGAATACCTGTCCATTTATCTCTGCCCAGGCTCCAGGGATCTTGTCATGACCTCGAATCCAGTTATGCAAAACTTCAGCAGGCTGGTCCCAAGAAATCTGGGTGAGCAGAAATATGGGTTGTGAGGCCTAGAGGTGACAGTTGACTTTTCTCTTCCATCAGGGTAAACAAGTGAGGACACATAGGGCCAGCTGGCTTCCTAGCTGACCCTGGGTCAGGAGCTGTCTCTGGGTCAGGAAATGGTCTCCTGAGATCTACTCAGAAGTAGAGGGCTGTGACTTGGCTGTGTGTTATTGATGTAAATACCTCAGCGTTCTCCTTCTTCTGGATGCCTTCATATGTTGCCCCCTCTTCTGGCTGGGGAATGCGAGGCGCTTTTCCATCAGCTATGAGTTTTGACGTACCTAAAGTCAAAACCAGTACTGGTATGAAGGACAGAGAGCCATAAAGGCACGGTCTGTCCAGTGGAAGCTTGTATCCGTCAGACTGACTGCCTATAGATCCGCTCAGAAAGTCAGGCTGTGGTGACAACTGCCATCTGTGACTTCTGGTCTATGGACATGCCAAGCCCATGGGGTATGACAACTACTTTATGGAAGTTATCCCTTACAGATACCACAAGTATCCTGGCAGGATTTATACCTCAGTGTGCCCACTCCAGCATCAAGCCTGCACTCAAGCATGAATCCCTGTTGGGGCACTGCATCCTCGTGTATGTGTCTAGCACTGCATCCTCGTGTAGTCTTGCAATAATGACTTGTGTGCATCTTCAAAGGTGTCACAATCCATCCTCCCTACCACCCACTGACTGCAGGTGTTGGCTTTCTTCTTCAGGACTGCATTATGTTCATCCCCGCCTACACTTCCTACACTGCACCCGATCATACACTAGACAGAATCAGAATGGACAACGTCACAGGGTACTTGTGAAAAGGAAAACTGACTGTTAATGTAGATTGTATAATTTAGTATAAATATCACTTAACTTAGAATTAGCTCCAGACTGGCTATGTAAACTGTAGTGTCAGCCGATTAAATCATCCATTCATCCTGTGTGCTATATACAGCTCAGACTAAGAGATTCTTAGCTTGGCTCTATAGAGGCTTGTAATACAAACAAAAAGCTGGATATGTGGGCAGATATCTATAAACTCATCTTAGAGAGCAGGCACATACAGAGAAGGTATAAAATGATACTTCAGCAATGTCCTGAGTAATTTTTTTAGATTTAGTTGTATGTGTGTGTGTGTGTGTGTGTGTGTGTGTGTGTGTGAGAGAGAGAGAGAGAGAGAGAGAGAGAGAGAGAGAGAGAGAGAGAGAGAAAGTGAATGGCATGTATGTGTAGATGACCATAGAGGCCAGAAAAGGGTGCTAGATCTCCTGGATTTGGAGTTACACATGCAAAGTCCAATTTGTGAGATATTGATTTGGGTGTCAGAAACAAACTCTGGTCATCTGTAAAAGCAGTACATGTTCTTAACTTCTGAACCATCTCTGGAGCCTCAACCTCCTCCCTAAATCATTTGTGTTTCTCTAAGCTATCAAGCAAGCAACACCTAAATCGGTCATCAGATGGGTCTCTCTGTCTCTGTCTCTCTCTTTTAGAAATATTAAGGAATTATCATCACAAGCCTTGAGAATATCCATATGCTTTGACCCAATGATTTTGCACATAGAAAGAATTCAAAATGAAAGCCAGATTCAAGTGCAAAGTGTATCTACTACTACTACTACTACTACTACGAAAACCAAAAGGAAATTAATTCTTGGCATTAATCTTTAAATACCATAGGGTATTTTTCAGCACATTTAAACCACAAATAGGTTTTTTTTTTTTTTTTTGGTATATCCAACAATCTGATGCCAAGGGATACCAGGAATGTGGTGGATAAGAGAACAAAGGTAAAGGTGGTGGGGAAAGTCCAGGTCAGCCTCAGCCAAGTGCACCATGGTGTTGGGTACTTATGGCCTGTCAGGAGCTGTTGTGAAACAGATATGAGAATGTTGGACAAGATCTCTTTAAGAAGCTTTAAGTCAAAGGAAGGGAGATGGCTGATAAAGAAGGTAGTTTCCTGTAACTCTGCATTTTCTTAAATGTATTTGAGGTCATTTGTATAAGAAGAAAAAGTTCTGAGAGCATCACGCACTATGAAGACTACGAAGATACTGGTCCAAAAAAAAAAAATACAGAGAAGTCCTGAGATAAGCCAGCATGAACCAAATTGATCTTATTTGTTTGACCACTGAAACTTTGGGGACCTGGTTACAGCCTCTGGAACCAGAGGCCATGCTTGGGGAATTCTGTTCTACTTCATGTAGCATCTCCAGCTCTCGGAGGTGTTCAGACAACCAAAGAAATCAGCCAGGATCTTATACAAATATGAGGTGTGTGTGTGTGTGTGTGTGTGTGTGTGTGTGTGTGTGTGTACATGCATGAGCACATGTGCACACCTGTGTGCATGCTAAATGCATGTGTTTATGTGGATGTATACATGTGAAGCACACACATGCAAAGTCCAGAGACTGACATCAAGTACCTTGCTCAGTTCTTCATTCTGGTTTTTGAGTCAGAGTCTCTCATGAAACCTTGAGGTCACTGATTCAGCCAGGCTGGCTGGCCAGTGAGCTCTGGGGAGCAAGCCTATTTCCACCTCCCGCTAGCTGGGATCACAGATGCAAGCCTCCATGCCTGGCTTTCATGTGGGTGGTGGGGATCTGAACTCAGGTCCGCATGCATGCACAGTAAGCACATCGCCAACTGGGCCATCTCATCTCCCCGGCCCCAAGCACACCTCGCTTCTGCTTCATGTAGAAGAGAAACAGAAAAGCCATGAACTATGGAAATGGAGCTGTCATCTTGGCCGTTCCAAGGCTCACCAGTTGATGGCAGAAGCTCCTCTGTGCCTGGGTAGGAGTGAGGGGTGGTAGATGATGGAGCCATGCTTTGGGCTGTCGATGACATCCATGGGGATGAACTGTGTGCAGAAGGGGAGCACGTTGAGCTCGGCCCCCACAGACTGGTAGGCTTCTGCTGCCTCCTTGATGGTTTTACCCTTGAGTCTCCATCGAGGGAACTTGAACACGGGAGTCCCATTTTTCTCTGCGGCCAAAGCTGAGCACACACAAAAAAGAGATTGTCCCTTTTATAAAGACCATAGTCTCATATTAACACACGGTAACATTGCAATTTCACACAATTTTTACAGGCTAAGCACAGTGGGGAACTACTGGGATTGTGACTAGAATGTGATGTTGTTAGTATTGTATCAGGTTTGTCCATCTTTCTAGATGGACACTCATATATTGCATGCATAATGTATTTGAGTTCAAAAGCTGGTAAGTGGATAATATTTTCAGATTTTGATGAAAGGGTCTTTTCTTATTTATTCATTTATTTATTTATTTGATTTTTTTTTTCGAGACAGGGTTTCTCTGTATAGCCCTGGCTGTCCTGGAACTCACTTTGTAAACCAGGCTGGCCTTGAACTCAGAAATCCTCCTGCCTCTGCCTCCCAAGTGCTGGGATCAAAGGCGTGTGCCACCACTGCTCAGCCAGAAAGGGTCTTTTCTTTAAAGAACTTTCATTACATTTTTATTCATTTATTGTGTGCATGAGTGTGTATGTGTGTGCATAATGTGCATGTGTATCTGCACATGTGTGTGCATGTATATGTACACGAGTCTGATGTGTGTGGTTGTGTGTGTATGTGTGCTACAATGTGTTCATGTGCATGTGTGTCTGTACATATGTGTTTTCATGTGCATGTGTGTACATATGTGTGTGCATGTTTGTGTGTGTGTGTGTGTGTGTGTGTGTGTGTGTGTGTGTGTGTGTGTGTGTGACAGCATATATATCTACCATAGGCCATTTCCAGGAGCTAGGGCTGGAGGGTTTGCTTCTGTTCTTTCATTTCCTTCTTTCTCCAGTTATCACAGTCCTAAAAAATGAGGACTCTCTGAGACAAAACTGAGCCCTGAAGCCTTGTTAAGTCCCAAAGGTATCTGAATGGAGGATAGTCCTTGATCAAGCCATTTGAAAGAGTCTGAGCCACCAGCACAATAATGCACAGAACATGCATGTTCATAAAATGTTCAAGAAATGTAGCTCATGTCAGATGGCAGGTGAATGGAGGTAAGAGTGTGATAATGGATGGGAAGATGGCTCTGAGGGTAAAAGTACTTGCCATGTAAACACAAGGACCAGAGTTCAAATCTACAGCAGCCACATTTTAAAAAGATGGACTCAGGGCTGGAGAGGTGGCTCAGTAGTGTGGTCCCTGGAACTTGTGTTGAGTGCCTGGTGACTACATTCACAGATATCGAGATAATTAAAGTAAAATGATTATTTTTTTTTGAGATAGGATCTCACAGTATAGCTCCTTGTATCCTAGAACTTACTCTGTAGATCATACGGGCCCTGAACTTACAAAGATCTGCCTGCCTTTGCCTCCCAAGTCCTGAAGCATGACATTATAAATAAATCTTTTTAAAAAAAAACTGGACATGGTTGCATGAACTGTGGGGACAGACAGGAGGACCACATGGAATTGATGGTCTCCAACCTAGAGAGAGACCCTGTCTCATGGGAATAAGGTGGAATGTGACAGAGCAGGACACCTGACATCCATTCTGACCTCTACAGTACAAGTATACACCCACACATCACTTGTGTGATAATGAAAGCTCTGCAGAGGTAGAAACTTGGGATGGTATTGGTCTCATTGTTGTGGGTTTTGACTGTCCATATCTAGTTTTTTTTTTTTTTTTTTGGTTTTTCGAGACAGGGTTTCTCTGTCTAGCCCTGGGGCTGTCCTGGAACTCACTTTGTAGACCAGGCTGGCCTCGAACTCAGAAATCCGCCTGCCTCTGCCTCCCGAGTGCTGGGATTAAAGGCGTGCGCCACCACGCCCGGCTTCCATATCTAGTTTTGACTTGCTCAGTGAACTCTCCTGATGAGAGCTTTTAGCTACTGTCATTTTTACTTGCTTATAAGGCATAACATTTTGCATATGTTTCCCCCACCCCTCGCTGGGAACTCTCACCTCCCCCTATGAGGCAGGGGCCACTGATTTGGAGGTTAGTAAGCTAAGTGACTTGCAGAGGGTCATGGGTGGAAAGGGGGCAGACTCCACATCCATCGCCTGATCTTAGAGCATACGTTGCTAAGAGTGCTGCACAGTCTCAAGGCCATATTGTGTATAAGTTGTGTTGGGTTTTTCTTCCTTTTCTAAGTTACATCATGAATTCACGTGGTCATGACCAATGGAAAGAGGTCCTGACCCTGGGTCCAGGTACCAAGGAAACACCCTCTTCCCAGATCTATTTTGAAATGAGTCTGATAATCATATTTGTAATTCCAACAATCCATGTACATAGTAGGACTGCTAGTTGTCTGCAGCCATCCTCCAGGTGTGGGATCGCTTAGTGGGTTGGTCAGCTTTAGTTGTCAACTTGACACAACCTGGAATTATCTTGGAAGGAAATCTCACTAAGAAACTTTTGATCGGGCTGGTCTATAGGCTGGTCTGTGGGGGGTTATCCTGATCACCTTAGATGAACTGGGAAGACCCTTCCGAGATGGACAGTACCATTTCCTAGGCAGGGAATCTTGAACTGTTTGAAAGTGGAAAAAAGCTAGCTGAGCACTGGCAAGCATGCATGGCTTCATTACGCTCTGCTCTTGATTGAAGGATGTGATCTGACCAGCTGCCTCCACTTTCTCACAGGGATGGACTGTGACCTGGAATTGCAAGCGAAGGAGATCCTTCATCCCCTGGTTGCCTTTGTCGGGACACAGCTGAAAATTATTGTCACAGCGACAGGAAACGACACTAAGACACTTTGTGTGTTTAAATAGATAGCTACCTCAAAGACAACCTCAGGCTCCCCGGCGAATGACTTGGCCTATGCCTAACATCTGGCTGGTTGGATATGAATGGAAGTGACTTGTGCCACTTCTGGGCTACATCCGTAGTAAAGTGCTCATTCTGTGCTCCTCTCTTTCTCTTTTTGGTGTATGTACATGTTCGTTTGAGTATATGCCCATGCCCATGTGGTCACCTGTGTGTATAGAGGCCACAGGTCAACGTCAGGTCCCTTAATTCTTCTACATCTTATTTTTTTGTTTTTGAGACAGGGTCTTTTACTGAACCAGGTGCTTGCCAGTTATCTAGATTATCTGGCCAACGAGTCTCGAGGATTCTCTCCTCTCCACCTCCGCCCCACAATGTCGACATAAAAGACAAAGCCAGGCAGGGCACCAGCTTTTCCGTGAGTGCAGGAGATCTGAACTGGGTCCTCAAGCTCAGGTGGCAAGCCCTCCCTGTTTGCTGGCTGGAACGTAGACTTGGTTAGACCATGAAAACCTTGTCTTGATAGGGCACAACCACAGAGATCACATGCCATGATGCAACAAACCCAGCTCTGATCACCAACCAGCCTTGAGAGCGTTGGACCCCAGCGTCCCGGATGCACTCACCCAGTGGATCGGCTTTTCCATCCTTGTCTGGCACTGTGAACACTCCCACTACTCGGTGGCCCTCTTTCAGGAGCTGGCTATAGACTTCCTGTCCGAACAGGCTCTGGCCAATAAGTGCCAACTTCAGTTTGTTTTTGAAATAAACCTGTGAAAGAGTATAGTGACAACGATTGCTGTGGACAGAAAGCAGTGGTGTGAGATGTTGAGGAATGAGTCACATAAGATGATTTGAGGACTACAAGACCCCCTTGCAGTCCAGCTGTGCTACTGGGGTGATGATGTTCTCCCCAAACTAGTTTATCTATCAACAACCACAGTTTCAGGCATGAGAAAGAGTCAACTTCTAGAAGAATCAAACTGGATTTGACCAGAAGGCCTCTTCCCTGAGGACTAACTTTCATAGTACTAGCTATGCACGCAAGGGAGACAAGCAATTCATAGTCCTGCCTAGCTGTAACAATTATGAACCACAATGACCTTTAAGACATCGTATTCCTAAAAGGGCAGTAGTGGCAGTTATGTCTTGGTGGTAACCAACAGCTTTATAGTTGGACTTAAGGACTTAAGACCTTCTACATAAGAGGGAATTTATGCCTGATAGTGTAAACCTTTCCAACTCCTCATGGCTAGTGCGGTCATTAATTTTGAAGGAGAGTACCCCACTGCCATTTTATTAAACTTGTATGATTCCCGCTGCATTCTCAATACTCATCCTTATCCTACAGATAAATGTAGCTCTCACCTCTTAGCAAAGAAGATAGTTTTGTTGGTAGTAGATGGAGATAATTATAGAAAGCCACATGATTGTTTAAAATGCAGAGAACAACTGATCATGTATGCCCAGCCCCACTGGTACATCTACATACAACTCCTGCATGTAACTGATATATCTACATACAACTCTTGCACCCAAGGTTACATGACAGTTATCAAATTCCAAGTGACCAGCCCCAAACACATACATATAGGCAATGTTAACTGGACTCAGCAGGTTTTACACACACACACACACACACACACACCAATAATAATTGAAAAGATCACAAATTTGAGAGGGGAAAAGGAGAGATAGAAGTGTTATAAACATAGTACTCATGTATGAAGTGCTCAAATGATTTAAACATTTTTTTTAAAGCAGCAAATTGGATATGGGGGCATGCACATGTAATTTCAGTCCTGAGGGAACAGAGACACATGGATTATTAGAGTTTGCTAGCTAGTCAGTCCAGCTGAATGGGCAAGCTCCAGGCCAATGAGAGACTCTATCTCAAAAACAAGGTAGATGGTTTGGTGTTTTGAATATACTTGGCCAGGGAGCAGCACTATTAGGAGGTATGGGCCTTGTTGGAGTAGGTGTGGCATTGTTGGAGGAAGTGTGTCACTGTGGGGGTGGGCCTTCAGACCCTGCTCCTAGCTGCCTGGAAGTCAATCTTCTCCTAACGGCTTTCAGATGAAGATGTAGAACTCTTGGCTCCTTCTCCAGCACTGTCTTCCTGCCATAATGATAATAGACTGAACCTCAGAATCTGTAAGCCAGCCCCAATTAAATGTTATCCCCTATAAGAGTTGCCTTGGTCACGGTGTCTCTTCACAGGAATGGAAACCCTAACTAAGACTGATGGGCACCAGAGAGATGGCTTGGTAGTTAAAAGCTCTTGCTACTCTTCCGGAAGATCCATATTCAGTTCTTTGCTCCCATGTTAGGTAGCTTAGAACAACCTGTAACTCCAGCTTCAAGGGATTCAACACTCTTTCAATCTACGTGGGTATACACAAACACACACAGAAAGAGAGAGAGAGAGAGAGAGAGAGAGAGAGAGAGACAGAGAGAGACAGAGAGAGACAGAGAGACAGAGACAGAGAGAGAGAGACAGAGAGAGACAGAGAGACAGAGAGACAGAGACAGAGAGAGAGAGAGAGAGAGAGAGAGAGAGAGAAATAAAAAACAAAGTAGATCATGTTCAAGGCATAAGTCTGGAGTTGACTTCTGGTCAGTATACACCACACACACACACCAAGAAAAATATAAAATTGTTCTATAAATATTATCTCTGTATCCTATAATTAGGACTGAAATAGAAACTTCCTGTTGGTCACCTTACAAAAATTTCAGCTTCACCTTATACAATTATTAATACCAGATATTTTAAGACATAGGAACCACTGCTTTCAAAGTACACAGAGGGGCCAGGCTGTATGTAGCTCTTTGGGGGAATATTTGTTCCCCATGTGCAAGACCTTTGGTATGACAACCAGTGTTACCAAAATGTGGGTGTTGGTGGAAAACTGAAAGCGCACAAGAGACCTCGTCCTTCAATGCAATGTGCTTGCTACATTCTATGTGACTGTCATCTGACTAGTTGGAGTTCAATTCTAGATTGGCTGATTTGAAAGGGTGTTTAAAGCAACCATGTTGTCACTGAAAATATTATATTCATTAAACACTCTCTGAGCTTAACTGGTGACTCCTCATTCCTGTCCCTACACACACACACACACACACACACACACACACACACACACACACCCCTCAGGTGCTGTGAGTTGAACCTGAAGTTTGTGCTCTACTACAGAGCTACACCCCCAGCCCAAGGTGAGTCTTTAACATTGGGAAATGCTCAAGGTTTCAGGTCTCGAAGTGTATTTGTGAATTTATAAGATTCCAGAAAACTGGACTTAAGATATTTCTTGGTTTCATTTCTCCAAGCACAGTCTGAGTACTAACTTGTTGGTACTCAGAATCTGCCATTTCAAATGTGGGTTCTAGATTCTCATGGCAGATCTAGTGAGTCAGAATCAGAGTCCCAGGAAACCTCATCTTAAGAAGCTTCCTAGGGATCCGTGAGCATACCCACATTTACCAGACGTACCAGACCACAAGAAATAGACTGCCCTGGGAAGCTTGGGGCAGAAAGAAGAAGTAGAAATAACTAGAAACATTTGACTAGAATGTTGGCCCATGTCACATATTTCACACATATGACTTGACTATACAGACTCTCAGAAACAGGCATTCATAACTCATCTTTACAGATTAAGATATTAAAGCAAAGATGTTTGGAGACATAGCGTGAAATCCAGTAGTCACCAGGAAACAGGATGAGATTTTCTAGTTTGCTTTCCTATTGCTGTGATAAGCACCATGACCAAAGCAACTGTGGAGGAAAAGAGTTTATTTGGATCATAGTTCCAGGTTACACCAATGAGGGAAGTTAAAGCAGAAACTGAAGCAGAAACCATGGAGGAAAGCTGCTTACTGGCTCCTTCCCTCTTGCTCAGTTAGCTTTCTTATACAACCTAAGTGTCTAGGGATGGTTCCGTCCATAGTGGGCTGGGCCCTTCCACATCAATTATGAGTCAGGAAGATCTCTTACACACATACCCACACTTCAGTTTGTCTCTCTCCACTGTTCTCTGTTCACATTTCTCTTTAGGACCCTCTACATTACAAGATGCATAGAAAAAAATGGTCCCTGAATGGGAATTCATCAGCTAGGAGGGAAAACACTCAAGGAGATGTATCAGTAACTTAATGCTAAGATAGGTGGGCACAATGAGGTTCTGAAAGGGGAAGATATTACTGGGAGTTCTTCATAGTGGGTAGGAGATAGGATATTTGTACATATGTGTCATATGTGTTTTTGCATGTATGTCCGTATGAGTGCAGGTGTATTTGTGTGTGTGAGTGTGTGTGTGTGTGTGTGTGTGTGTGTGTTCATGGAGGCCAGGTGCCACTGCCTGGTGTCCTCCTCTATGACCGTCCATGTTATTATTTGAGACAGGGTCTTTCGCCAGACCTGGAGCTGACTGATGCAGCTATGCTGGTAACCAGTTGACTCCAGGCATCCTCCTGTTTCTGCCTTCCCAGCTCTTATAGGCTTCAGGTGCACACCACCACGCCCAACTTTTTAAGCCAAGTTCAGGGATCTGAGCTCAGGACCTGATGCTTCTTTAGCAAGCACTTTAACCTGCTGAGCCATCTCCTTTTCCTCAAGGGAATTCTCAAGGGAATTGCAGGCATCTCATCCTGGGAGCCGGCCAAGAAAGTGGGGGAGGATTATGGGAGAACCCTGGGAAGTTCCAGACAGAAGAAAACGAATAAATAGCACAGTATCCAGAATGGGGAGTCATGGGATGCTGACAAACATCAATGTGTCAGGAACTGTGGGAGCTTTGTCTGCCACTAGTAATTTGTATCATATTCTGAAGACAGTGGGGATCTCTGAGTGAATCGGAAGTGACAGGCGGGTGACGTGGACTCATTTCTGGGTTAGTAGACCTCTGAGGCAACTCTGTCGAGGCATGATCTGGCCCCAAGGAGACATGCCTCTTGTGCTTAAAGATGGAGCAGAGAGTGAAAACAGCAGCTGACGTCATAGCTGACTTTCGTATATTCCTAGGATGTATTTGAAGTATGCAAAGGCCCACGTCCAGTGTTTCAAGCTCTCACCTGAGTAGGAGCCATGTGTCATGCTTCACAGAGAGATGAAACTATGCAAGATTTGCAGATGCTGTCATAAGTGACAAGCTTGTGGAGCTCGGTTTCCTGATTGCATCATTCCATGAAGAAGAGATTTGTGTCATTTGTCATACTGATTTTTCCCTCAGAATTGGGTGCCAAAGATGAGTCGCTGTGGGTGCCAGGCTAGAGGTCTGCCATAGCATAGCCCTCATCACTTTAAAAAATGCTTTTCAAGCTGGTAATGGTGGCACTAACCTTTAATCTCAACACTCCGGAGGCAGAGGCAGATGGATCTCTGTGAGTTCAAGGCCAGCCTGGTCTAAATCAAGTTCTAGAACAGCCAGGGATACACACAAGAAACCCTGTCTAAAAAAAAAAAAAATATATATATATATATATATATATATATATATATATATATATATGTGTGTGTGTGTGTGTGTGTGTGTGTGTGTGTGTGTGTGTGTGTGTGTATAAAACAAAAAATCAAAACAAAACAAATAACCCCTCCCCAAAACGTTAAACCAAAACCGAGCCTTTTAAAGATGCATTATTTGCATGTTACTAATGTGTGGGTATCTGTGGTTTATGCCATGAGTGTTTGGTGGCCTCAGAGGCCAGAATTGGAGTTATAGGTGGTGACAAGCTGCCCAATGTGGATGCTTGTAGAGGTCCAAAGGTCCTTGCACACACAGATAAGCACTGGAGAAGACAGGAAAGTTAAGCTCAGAGTTTCTCTTCAATGGAATGAGGGGCCTTAGTTGTTTTCCCAGATCGCTGGGGTGGCGGGGGAGGGGGGAGAGGAAGGGGATGTAGTTTATAATCTTTGCTTCCTGTTGGGCCAGGCTCTGCCTGTATCCCCCAGAATATTATGTTTGTTTATCCCAGACTTGCCCTCCCCCACCCCACCCCCCGCCACCAATAGAACCTTGAGCATTACTCCTATGTCACAAAACTCATCCTAATGAGTGATGTCACTTGTGCTTTACAACAAACCACGTGACCTCTGTGTGGTCTTAATGAGCCCCGCGGGCATTATGTTTACCCCTGTCAGTCTCCCTAGACCCTGATCGCGAGCACTGTTTTTAAGTCAATGGTTGTACTCACAGAGCAGAGTTACTTGTTCTCTGAAAACTTTCTTCCAAAACTGGGCCAGGCTTAAGTATGGCTAAAGTGAAATGCTCTGGTAAGACTCAAGTCTCGGCCTAGCACTGGTTACCAAAACCAGGCTGAGCCAGATTTCATTCTTCTCTCACTCTGATCATTTCTTTCTGCTTGCTGTAAAGCCTGCAGGACCCATCCACAGATTCGGGGAACTGAACTCACGGCCTCAGCAAGAACGCTAAGCCAGCTTTCCAAGCACCTCTCAAACATGCATATGTATATATGTATGTGTATGTGTATGTGTATGTAAATGTGAATATGTATGTGTATGTATATGTATACGTAATGTATATGATGCATGTATATGTATATGATGTATATGCATGTAAATAATTTTTTAAGGGAAAAGAGGATTAAAAACCATTTTTAAAAAGCCTGTCAGGAGCTGAGGCCTGAAGAGGGATAAATATCCAGGTGGCTGGAGAGAGCTCCTGGCATGAAACTGGTGACCTCAGAACACCTCAAAGCCTTGAAAGAAAGGGGCAGACACCATCTTCACTCTCCAAGGTGTCCTCATCGCTACGATGCCATCTCTCCAAGGTTTTTCCAGAGCCACACAGATGCGGGTACCATTCTCTTAAAGTCTCCAGAACTGAGTCATCAAAATCTCTTTCTATCTGTTCTCCACCCCCCTGCATTTTGTAATAGCCACAGTAAACAGATTAACATGAAGTATAATACGGATGCAATCAAACACACCTTTTTCTTGTGTGCGTGCCTTGAGCTTGGACCCTGTGAGCACGGGTACAACCCCGGCAGTCCTGTGTGTGTGCCTTGATTCTCAGGACCAATAAGAAGAAAGGAAAGAACTACTAAAGCTTACCTTCTCACTCCTACACATGCACTGTGGCATCCCCTGCCACATCCTCGACTCCCAATAAAGTGTGACTTAAAATTTCTACAAAAGAAACAGCCAGACAGCTTTCCAAAGTGGCTGTACCATTTGACAGTCTTATTAACCATGTAGGTGTCAGTTTTAAGATAACTTTTACAGAGCACAGTGAAAAGGATGCGCTTGCATTATCTGTAGATAACTATCTCTGGTTCTTCCCTCATCCTTTGCTGTTTTCCTTTTGACCATGAAGAACTATGACCACTTCCCAGCTCTGTCTGTGGCCACCTTCCCATATGTATTCTTGGGGATAGAGGGCCTCTGGGGCAGCCTGCTGCTTTGCCCAGCTGTTTCTATTCCTGGTATCTGCCACTTGGCTTGTTCAGCATTTTTTTTCTCTTAAATGAAAACTTCTATAACCCCAGCGTGGAAATCTTATCATCCTTCAGAACTCCTTTCTTTCAGTGTCCCAACAGTTCACTGACAAGGTGGTGACCAAGACCAGGGTAGTAGACACAGCTCTTTGCTCTCTGTGCCCCAGGACCAGATTGCACGGCCAGAGTGGTTAAAGAGACTAAGGAAGGGTCCGAGGGTTACCCAGCAGAATGGTCCAAAGCTCAGGGCAGACGGGCAGCAGTCGGGTCTCTTATAAACAATGACTTTCCCCCCAAAGTCACTTGCATTGATTGTACAGAGCAAAATAAATTCTGACCATTTATTTGGATTCTGCCTTCAACTTTTTTACATATGGCAATGTCAGAGAAAAATACCAACGGAGGGGAAATATTTTTATAACACAGCCAGAACATACAGATTACAAAAGAGATTATGTGCACAGGATAGACGCTTTCCTTAGCCGGAACAGGCTGTGTTGTCTCTCCCCAGACCCTCTCCCCAGACCCACCGAAGTGCAGAAGGCAGAGCCACTTGCAACGTGTCGGCTCTCGTTCCATTTCTAGAAGTGATCTGATGCAATCCCACGTCTGTGAGCTGGGCCGGGGCCAGGTTCTTACTCTACAGTTTTACAACATACCAGCGTGGCTACTCCAGCAGCGCTGGGTGATCCTGGAAATCTGGCCGCCACGACTCGCTCGCTAGTCGGTGGGAAGCTTCAAGCTATCCCAGATTGCAGTGTTGAGCTCGCCTGGGTCCCAGTCTCATCTGGTAGACCTTGCAAGGCAGTCTCGCTCACACTTACCCACCGTTCCGACCCTTGCAAAAAGGAAAAAAACAGACTGGCTCGTGTCCCTTTACTCATTGTTAGTCCCCCCAGCTTGCCATCCCAGCCAGACCTGACGACCGTCTGCAGCTGATTCCCCGCAGCAGACAAAGGCTCAGTTGACAATTCCCATCCCGGATACTGCCACAGGCTTCTCTGGAGTCTCCCAGTCTGAAAAAAGCTGTTGTCCCTTCTAGCAAGGTCTGAGCATCACTGCCCACCCCAGCCTCGCCGTCCCGGCCCTGCAACCCACGAAGTCTGGAAAGCAAGACCAGGATGTGGATGCTCGCCTTGACAGGACTCACCCGGCCGGTGGAGAAGTGCCGTAGCGCCTGGCTACGCCGCCACAGCATGATGCAGAGGAGCAAGCGATTGCCAGGCAGGCGGCGGGAGTGGGTAGGTACCAAGGCTGCAGAGGGCTGAGTGCTCCACTTCAGCTCAGTCCAGCTCTACTCACGGCCCCGCCCCCTCGAATGGCAGGTCCCGCCCCTCACCGCTGGCAGAGCTCCCGCCCCTAAGCACACGTGACCTGGTGCAGGGGAATGAATCTGTGCCTAACCCCAGGGTTTGCTCTTGGAAGCTACCTAGACTCCGCCTCTGCTCCATGGATAGCCTAAGTATTCGCTAGAGGTGGGACCTTCCACAAGTTACTCAGATCCGCGGAGTCAGGCAGAGAGATGTACCTTATAATTTAATCGGATACCCTGTAAGGATTACTTTTTATTATCAATTTGGCTCAAGGTAGGGTGATCTGGGAAAGGGATTACCTGGACCAGGCACACCTGGATGGAACATTTCGTGGGTTAACTGAGGTGAGATGAGTCCTGATTGTGAGTGGCATCATTTCATGGACTAGACCCTGAATTAAGTAAGAGTGAAAAAGACTCAAAAAAAAAAAAAAAGAGTGAAAAAGAAAAAACAAAACAAAACAAAAAACCGTGGTAAGCAGTAATCATGTGTGGATTTATTCTCTCTCTCTGAGTGTAACTAGCTGCCTCGGGTTCCCACCTTGGCTTCCAGACAATGGTGGACTCCTGGACTCCTAAATTGAATAAACCCTTTCTCCTTTAAGTTGCTTTTTCGTCGGGGTGTTGGCAACAGAAATGAATTAGAACACTTCCCGAGTTACCGGCCTAACAGTCACTAGATCGCGACAGGCACACTTGTAGAGCTCCGGCTTGAACTAGGAAAAGGCGCTGGGCACCCTTGCTTTAGGCATAGTCTGATACCGCCATCATCTGAGGATGGGAGGGTTGGTAAGATACTGTCCGCTGTCCGCTGGCCTTGTCGCACACTTCCAGTCCCCAGTAGATAGCTCATACCTGCATTTATCTCTTGCCTCTATGAAGAAAGTCGCACACATGCTGTAGTGAAACCCTTGTCCCAAAAGGATTCCTTAGCTTGGAGTTCGGGGCTGCGTGGACTTTCGTTCACTCTAGTTTCTTGATATTCTTCTGCCCGTGTGATTATTGCTTCCCAACTGTTTATTGTGAGTTCATTAATTGAACAGATTCACAGCCTTCTCTGTCACATCCAGAGAGATGAGTTACTTTTTATTGGACTCCACTATCCTTAGTCCCCTTAAACAACTCACTCGATTTGTCTATATATTCGTGCGGGGCATCAGATGACACTGGATACCTAAAGAAGCTGTTAAAGGCAGATCTGAAAGATCTTCAGTTTTTGTTGTTGTTGTTGTTGTTTGTTTGTTTTGTTTGTTTGCTTGTTTTTACCCCACCTAACTTCATGAACCATACACTCTTTAACCCAAAGATGTAACAAACATTTGGTGAAATGTGTCTGTTCTTACTGAAGTCTCTGAGAGCGTTGGGGTGACTCTGGCATTTTCTTTGTAATGATATGAAGCAAATGTTACTGACTTCTTGCTTAAATCTATTTCACTTTTGAGCACTCAGAGTCCATGCACATTCGTTAGGGAGTATCTTTCCATTTATTTATTTATTTATTCTAATATTTACTTCTGCTGGAGACATGGCTCAGCAGTTAAGAGCACAGATTAAATATTTTCTAAGCTGAAGTATCTTTTTATTTTGACCTTCTCATACTTCATAAATAAAAAGTAAAGTCTGCTCTTCCAGAAGTCCTGAGTTCAATTCCCAGCAACCATGGTAACTCACAACCATCTGTAATGGGATTTGGTGCCCTCTACTGATGTGTCTGAGGACAGCTACAGTGTACTCAGATACATAAAATAGGTAAATAAATCTTTGGAAAAAAAAAGATTTACTTCATTTTTAATTAGTGCAATGTGTTGTCTGTATGTGAGTGCGTGTGGCCTCGTAGCCTCAGAGGGGCGTTACAGGAAGTTCTAAGTCACCTGAAGTGGATGGTGGGAACTGAACTCTGATCCTCTGTAAGAGTAGTATGAGCTCTTAACCACTGCCCCAGTCCAAGACATTGCTCATAGCACTACCAGTATCTCAAGACTAGATTTTTGTTCCAGCTTTACTGACATGTATATCAGCTTTTGGAAATTGTGAGACTTGAACTAATCCTTCTTGGAACCAAATGGTCAGATGTATGCCCACCCCAGATTATTTTACTTAAGATTCTGCTTTCAGGAAGCTGAAGAGATGGTTCAGTGGTTAACAGCACTCACTGCTCTCTGAAGTTCCTGAGTTCAATTCCCAGTACCCACACGGCAGCTCACAAGTGTCTGGTGCCATCTTCTAGTGTGCAGAAATACATGCAGATAAAGAAATCATATACATAAAACATGTAAGTCTATCTATCTGTCTATATCTATATGAATTTGCCTTCAGTATCTGAGGAGTAAAACATTAAATATTTTCTAAGCTGAAGTATCTTTTTATTTTGACATTCTCATACTTCATAAATAAAAAGTAAATTTTAGTTCAGGTAGTAGAATGCTGTCATTAAGAAAGAATGTATAAGCCAGGCAGTGGTGGCGCATGCCTTTGATCCTAGCACTTGGGAGGCAGAGGCAGGTGGATTTCTGAGTTCGAGGCCAGCCTGGTCTACAAAGTGAGTTCCAGGACAGCCAGGGCTACACAGAGAAACCCTGTCTCGAAAAACCAAGAAAAAAAAAGTATAAAGATTAATAGAATAAAATTGTAAATAAGATGCATTGGAAGTTTGTAAACATTTGTACATTTATCAAGATAATGTACAGAACACACTAATACAGAAAAAAATGTACAGATGAACAAAGCACAGTATGTTTCCTCTGTTTCTCTTATAATCTAAAGCAACTGACAAATGATAACTTGGGAGGAAGGAAATTATGGCGTTGAAGTGAGTTTGGGACCACATGGCCTCAGAGTCCTGACTTGAAACACAATAAGTGATCGATGTGTCTGGGAATGAAAAGACAAGGGGGGCTGAGGCGCCTGCAGCTGTGACATGACCTTGGATTGATGCTCACAGTTATGATACGGCAGAGGCCAGGGAGGCACGGAATAACCAACACCAGCAATCTGCAGTAGCTCAGGTTGGTTGAAGGTCTCGGCATCATGGAACAGGGAGTAGAGGGGTTGTGGGATCCAGAAGTAGTGGAGGTCTGCCTCAAACCAGTACCTGCTGGACAGGACAGCACACATGAGCTCACACACTTGTGCCCGAATTCACAAGATCTGCAGAAGATCAAGGCAGCCGACATCCTAGCATGGACATGGGAGGGGCTTTTGGAGTCGTGTTCCTGGCTCTAAAACTACTGGCAATTGACAGCTACTGAGGGGGAAAGTGTAAGTCTTCCTCAGGCATAGGGCTCCTGAAAGGCTACCCACAACACAGTAGGTGGTCTTACAGCTATGTGCAGACAGGCCCACTAAGAGGACTTAGTGAGCTTTTGAGAGAGAGAGAAAGACAGAGACAGAGAGAGAGAGAGACAGGGAGGAGGGACAGAGGAAGGGAGAAAGAGGAAGGGAGGGAGAGGGAGAGAGAAAGAGAGAGAGAGCACATGAAGTTGGTAGGGAAAAGTGGTGCTTGGCATGGGGAGGGAGGGGGGATGGATTTGATCAAAGCACATGATAATCATGTATAAAATCCTCAACAATGAAAACTGAACAGACCAAGAATGTATTTTTGTCTTAGGGTTTCATTGCTGTGAAGAGACACCATGACCAAGGCAACTCTTATAAAGGGTAACACTTAATTGGGACTAACTTACAAGGGAGAGGAGATGAGGTTGAGGTGCAATACAGTAGGATAAGTCAATGCTAATAGAACATGGAGTTTTCTCTCTGTAAATAATAAGGCTGTGTACTTGCTTTTCAAAAGATTGTATTTTTTTAAATTCATGTCTGTGTGTGCAGGTGCCTGCCTGAAGAGGGCGCTTTATCTCCTGAACCAGAGTTAGGGCTTTTGTGAGCTCCTGGACATGGGTGCTGGGAATTGAGCTTGGTAGAACAGCCAGCATCCCTAACCTAAGGGTCATCTCTCAAGCCCCTACGCTGCACTCCTATGATATGCTCTCACCAAGCTCACGAAGAGACTCGGGCTAGCAAAGGAGCCGAGGCGGTAGGTACTTTAAAAGGGGCAGGGCCAAGTGGGGAATGCAGAGATCTTGAGGTGAGATGGGATTCCAGCGATTGGATTTTTTTTTTTTTTTTGAGACAGCAGGATATTAAAAAGCAAGGTCACTTTGTGTGCTTGGCCCTCCCTGCATAAGAAAGGTTCCTTTTTGCGTGTCTGCCAGGTTGGGACATAGCTAGAGAGTCCTTATAGGATGTCAGAACCTTGCTGTTTGGATCTCCCAGACACTAGAACTGTGAGCCGAAATAAACCTCAGAGCTAAGTATTCTGTTTACAGTAGTACAAAATAAACTTAGGAACACTGTAAGACCCAAAGCTATTCCATTTTGCCTGTTATTGATCTCATTGCATCTATACATTTAAATAAAGGTCTCTTGGGACAAAAAAAGAATTGTCATGCTGAATAGGTAATGGAAAGTCCTGAATTGTTTTCTTTCATTCACTGTTACAGTTATAAAATAATGAAATGGATAAAGGCAGAAAACGAAGCCATCAAAAATCATACAGCCCAAGTGTAACAACTAAATATTGCCAATTCACATTAAAACCAAAATGAGAGATTTTGCAAAGAATACTATTCTGGGGACCGGACAAGCAGGAAATGGTCATACTAAACCCCAGGCATGTTTTAAGAGGTTAAGACAAGAGGGGGGCTTTAAACGTTTTATGAAACCGTTTTTCTTGGCCACAGTGATTGCAACAAGAGCTCCATCAGTTCATGACTGGAGAGTCACTCATTAGGTTCTTTAGAAATTCTTTCCCCAGAAGTTTGCATAGCTCTCTGTGCAAATCTTGGAACAAGGCAGAATATTTTGTGTGATTATTATTAGGCAATCATGGGTATAGAACCTTTCCTTTATGACCTCCTGGCTTTTAATTTTTTTTTACAGGGTTGACATAAGACCATGTTTTATTTTAACATTTTACTTATCTATGTAGAACTCAGGGTGTGAATGTGGAGGTCATAAGGCAACCTTCAGGAGTCGTCCTGGAGACTGAACTCAGGTTATCAGGCTTGGTGGCAAGCATCTTTATCTGGTAGGCCACCCTACCCTCATGAGACTCCGATTTGATCCTGACAACTTTTGCATTTTATTTACAACTCGGGAGTCATTTAAAAAATAAGATTGACCTTTGACTGACTTAGAACAAGAAGATAAGAAACAGAAGACATTGCCATGGTACCCAGCCATGCATAAATGGGTCATATCGCTATTTACTAAGCCATGGATCTCATACAGGGTGGGAAGCAGGTTTTGGAGTGAAGTACCCAGAATTCACTTGTGGATGCAATGATGTTTACTAGATGCCCGTGTAAAGTTACTGTGGAAATGTTCACTTGACGTAGCATGAAATTATAGAGTTACATTTAAAGACCATATTAAACTTTGGTGATAAAGAAATGCTTTCTTAGACTCTTGGCTTTCCCCCAAATATATCTCTGCTAAGTCTTTTCATTTTACAAATCATCGTGCTCTGAATTGTCCACTTTTCAATTTTCCCCCCAGATTTTATTTTGTGCTGGCACACGCCTTTAATCCCAGCACTCGGGAGGCAGAGGCAGGCAGATTTCTGAGTTCGAGGCCAGCCTGGTCTACAAAGTGAGTTCCAGGACAGCCAGGGCTATACAGAGAAACCCTGTCTCAAAAAACCAAAAAAAAAAAAAAAAAAAAAAAAAAAGGGCATTTTCTAATTTCTTTACAGTGCCAGGCATGGTGGCACATGCGTGTAAACCCAACACTTAGTAACTGGAGGCAGTAAGATCGGGAAGTTCAAGGCCAGCCTAAGCTACGTAGTGAGTTCAAAGTTAGTCTGGGCCACGACAACAAAAACCCTCTTGTTATAGTACAAGATACACGCTAGCTATTAATAAAGCATCACTTCTTTTATTTAGAATTCTAAATGTAAGCATCTAAGTCATAAAATATTACAAAAGGAATTTTGAAATAATCTTTAAAAAAAATTCCGCAGTAATAATTGCTAACTCGAAAGTCTGGGAGGAAGTCACTGTGAGATGCTTGCTAATGACCAAGTGGCTCGGTGCTGCAATCACCGCCATAGCTGTTCCCTCTACTACACAGAGCCACTTTTGTGATAACAGCGTCTCCTCCACTCCACCCCCCAGCCCCCACGCCCCCACCGCTAAGAGATCTCTAGAGAATTGCTTTTTCTTTGCTCAAGGCATCCGTGGAGCACGTGACCTACGCTAAGCCAATGGGCCCACTCCTCCCGATATTTGGGTTTCTGAGATTGGCTGGAAAGTGTGCTCAAGTAAAGAAAGGCTAATCACTGCTGGCAAGACTTGATTCTGGGACTTTTGTTCGAGTTATCAGTTCAGCGTGCTCTTTTTCTTTCGTGGGCTAGATTTAGTCTTGTGATAATGTGGGCCTGAAGCTGCCAACAGCTACCATATGGAACCTAAAGAAGGCTGCCAGAACAGTGCTCGCTACAGAAGTTGAAAATTCCAACAGGCCGCCCTTAAGCCAGAGACACACTAGGTCCATGTGTGTTTGT
Organism: Mus minutoides; assembly: GCA_902729485.2. Classification (NCBI taxonomy): domain Eukaryota; kingdom Metazoa; phylum Chordata; class Mammalia; order Rodentia; family Muridae; genus Mus; species Mus minutoides. The sequence continues at coordinate 106,896 of LR756422.1, read as the reverse complement.
CAGCTGTCACTGTAACAAACACTTTTGTTAGAAAAAAAAAAAAAGCATTTTCTAATTTCTTTACAATACCAGGCATGCTGACACATGCCTGTAATCCTAGTCCTAAGTAAAGCACTTTACAAAGTAAAGATGTTCGTTTGTGGCTCAGATCTGTAGCAGTTTCCCTCCATAGCCTGGTCACTTGTCCCAGGAGCAGCAGGGACGCTCAGCTATGATAATGAGATCTTGTCTCAAAATAAAACCAAGTCCAAACCTTAACATCTCAGAACATGCTCTTCAAGAGAACATTCTATATTGATTTGTGGTACTTTATAATGCAAATAACTTAAAAACTCTGCTTGAAAAAGACTGTTAATAGACACAAGAACAATTTAAGAGCCACTTTGTATTTTATGAGCACCTACTCTTTTCCAAGTAATCCAGTCTTGTTTAATGAGATTTGAATTCTTCCTATGCATTTGCAAACACATGAGCATATACACTTTTACGTCAATTGTAGAGTTACAGCAAATATGCATTGTTCTAAAATCGCCTCCTCTTTTTTTAATGCCATTTGAGACCCATTTCATTTTGTAGCTTTCTAGTTCAGAGTATAGTTGTCTTAAATTTTATATTATGATTTTTTGATATTTAGACTGGTTCGTAGAAGTACTTACTAAAAACCGCCCTAATATAAAGCGTTTTGTGTAAACGTTAGGATAAATGTAGAACTCAGGGTATCACAGTTCCCACCCCACCTTCTTAAAAGCAAGGAAAGAAAGAACAGTGATCTATGTAAAGCAAACCCAGTAGTGAGATTGCTTGGTGGCGTTCTTAAAGTCATTATTTCTTTACACAGACAGGTCTTTTCTCAACAAATAATCCGCACAGGAAGTGCAGGGGGATCAAGGAATCGCGAGGGTAAAGGCAGAATGGGAGCTGGTGAGACAGGCATCTTGGTCCAAGAGCTTGGGCAGTGTCCAGGCGAAGGACCCGGTCTTTGCGTTGGGCCCCACCCGGTTATTTCCGTTCTTTCCAGGTTAGACTGAGGGAGTAACAACCCCCTAGGATATTAAAAAAAAAAGAGCCTCGAGGAACGGAATGTGCCCTGAGAACAGTCGCGAACAGCAGCGAGGCTGGGAATGGATGAAGGATGCCAACAGCAGCCGTACTATGGCGGCCGCGCCGGGCGCAGGCGGTCGACTCGCTTTCCCAGCGGCTCCCGCGGTCCGCAGGGCCGAGAGTCCACTGGCTCCGGCGTGCGGGGGCGGGGCCGAAGCCGGAAGTCACGTGCCGTGACAGCGGCTGGGGTGAGGCCCGCGTCGCGGCGGTGGCTGCTCGGGGCTGTGTCTGTGGGAGGTGCCGCGGCGATGGCCGTGGACACTCTGTCGCCCGACTGGGACTTCGACCGCGTGGACGACGGCTCTCAGAGTAAGCTCCGACGTCGGGCGAGGCGGGCGGGGTGGCGCTGCGGACGGAGGGCGGCACGGTGCGGCGCCGCGCTGCGCAGCGCAGCCGCCCTCTCGGGACCCTCCCGCGGGGTGGGACTGGGGCGCGCTGCGTGACCGTGGGGTCGCGTCTGGCCGCGCACTCGCACCCGGCGTCCCTGCCGGTATCGGTGACGGGCCAGCGGTGCCGCTCCGTGGGGAGCCCTGCGCGAGGCTAGCCTCCCGGGTCGCCCATCCCGTCCCGGGGTTTGCGCCAGATGCTCAGCCTTCAGTTCTAGAAGAGTCTGGGTTCCCGTTTCGGTTTCCTGTTTTTCTTTGCTTCTCAAGCCAACTTTTGAAATTTGGATTCATGTTCTTAGAACCACAGAAGATAGCGAAAAACAGCTCTTTCTGGCTTAAAAAAAAATCAATCAACACAGGAATACCTTATATCTTCTTGGCCCTTTATTGATTTTTATATAGCTGAAAAGGTTTTTAAATCTATTTTAACTTTTAAAAAAAATAAGATCTGCTTCGCATTTGCCTCATGACGTTAAGTCCAAGCTTATGTTTAAAATCACTTCCAACCCCAAAAGCCTCATAGTTTGTTTCCAGCATAATGTTCAAACCAAACTAATTAGAGAGACTCTGGAGGTTGATTTGTTTGTTTGTTTCGTTTTTCTGTGTGATAGAAGATAAATTGGGGCGAGTTGCTTGAGAATTTTTTAAATGCATACCTTTCCCAAAAGTAGGAATGCCTTTAAAAATAAAGTACAGCTGCATTATGAATTATTTTACAGAGATACTAGAACGTGTACAGATTTCTATATAATTGTGTTTTATTTGCCTTTACATCTAGTTGAGCTATGTCCAAGGTGCTGGGCAGATCTTAAGGTATGGGTCTTACTCAGCATAAAGAAAAATCTAGATGGAAGGATAGTAAAGGATAGTACCCCCCTCCCTTTTTTGTATTTTTTGGTTTTAAAGTGAACTGCATCTAGTTAGCTGTTCACCCCATACCCCCTTTGTGCGCTGAGGTCCCTACTTTAGTTTAATCTAACCAAAGTTGGAATGAAGGTATACTGGGTTCCAGCTTTAAGTGGAATGAATGGTCAGTTATTTAGACATAATCAGTTTTTTAGATGCTCAGGACTGGGGAAAGGAGTGGAAACAGGACGTGGGTGAGGAACAGTATAAAAACCATGTATGTATGAAAATGCCATGGTGAAACTCAGTGTTTAAAAAGTAGTAGGAAAACTACAAGAAATGCAGTTTGTTGGGAGGGGGAGTGTGGTATGCACAGAGGGCCATTGGTTCTTAGTCTTTTTTTGTACCTTAACTTTTATGAGTTCATAGCTATTTGTTATCTTAATGGCAAGGAATTTAGTGTTTGCTGTCATTTACCTAGGTCTAACCAGGTGATCTCTTAGCATGTTTTTCTAGTACAGTCTTTAAGAGCCCATTTGCTGGTCAAAGGATGTTTTGGTCATTTCCCGTGTAATAGAGTAAAATATTAACACGGGGTTGTTAGCAGTAGGTCTCTGTGCCTGGCTTTCATTAATTTTGGGGCCGTGAATCATATCTAGGCTAATTGTTTTCCAGAATTATCTAAGTGAGTGCTGTAATGAGACAGGCGTCTTAGTGAACTGAATGATGCCCCTGATTCACAAACTCAGTTCAAAATAAAGGACAGATGTCTAGTCTATATCTCATGCAGTGTGAGTCAGAACATAGTTTATTTCATGACAGCGCCACACTTCAAATTTGAAGGAAAAAGCACTTTTTTTTTAGAAGACAAAGACTGAGTAAAGTTATACACATCAGTAAAAGAAATGAATTGGAATTGAATTTTTGGAATAAGTAATAATTCTTAGGTATAAGAGAAAATATTTTATAATTTCACTGAATAGGCATATGAAAAATCCAGCTACTTCCGGTGGTTCTAAACTTAAAGTTACTTATTAATATATAAAATCTGTAAATCCCAGCTGTCTTTTTTTTTAAAATATTGTTTTATTTTACATGTGTGCACAGAGTTTAAAGAGGCCTGAAGATGGTGTTGGATCCCCTGGATCTAGAGTTAACTGCCACCTGGGTTCTGGGAACTGAACCCCTGTCCTCTGGAAGAGCAGCCAGAGCTCTTAGTGGGCAAGCAACCCCCTCCCCCCCAGCCCTCCCCCTCCCTTAGCCAGCCAGTCTGTTTTATTCGGTTTTTATATCTTGATTATAATAGCTAAATAATTAAACAAGTAAAGCATTTGGTAAGCGGGCCATTACTGAAATGATAATACAATGTAGTAGGTTGAAAACCTCCATGAAGAAAGATTTGGATGTATTGGCAACATTTTACTGTGTATAGAATTAGCCAGCCTTTTAAAGTTTGCTCTGTAACAACACAGTTTGTACCTGCTCCCAGAGTTGATCGTCTTTGCAACATAGCTGTGTGTGACTCAAAATGATAGTATAGTATCATACTCTATCATGCAATGACAGTGTAGGACCCAGAGTTGTCTGAGGCATGGTTAGAAGCCCCAGATCCTAAGGTAAGGGGCTCCAGCCTTTCAAGTACTTGCACATATTTGGAGAAGATTCAAAGCTGAATGACTTTTTAACTTTGGAACTTCATTTCCAAGAAGTGAAGCATTCCATAGTAATAATTAACAGTGTTTTACTGCAGTTTCTGAGATTGCTCGAAGCTAGTATTCTGCTGTTCATTACTTGTAATTGTAACATTCTGTTTTAAAATGTAGAAATTCATGCTGAAGTCCAGCTGAAGAACTACGGGAGGTTCCTTGAGGAGTATACATCTCAGCTGAGAAGAATTGAGGATGCCCTAGATGATTTGATTGGCGATGTTTGGGATTTCAATCTTGATCCTATAGCACTAAAGGTCTGAATTTATTTCATTAAAAATGTATATGTATATATGTTTATTTTAGGACATACTACCTCTTGTGTAAAAAGTAGACAATATGTTTTCATTTAAAATCTAAGAGTGAATGAAATTGGTAACTTCCCCCACCTTGTTAAACTACATAGTTTTTAAAATTCGATTTCTGAAAGAATGACAAAAACTCAAAATATAGTAACACAAACTCCAGTCATGTGACAATTGTTTTACGAATAGTCAAATATATAGATTTTTAAGGATGTCTCATTGAATTTTGCTGAATTACAGAGCTTATCTACCTGATATTCAAATGAAGATATAAAACATTTCTTTCATTCACTAATAGTGCTTTTTGACTTGAATGAACTTGGGGGGGGGTCTTAATGTAGGAATGCTTTTTTTTTTTCTCGATAGGGTTATTTTGTGTAGCCCTGGCTGTCCTGGAACTCACTCTGTAGACCAGGCTGGCCTTGAACTCAGAGACCTGCCTGTGTCTGCCTTCCACTGCCTGGAGTGGGAGTGCCTTTTTCATGTGTCCATCAGCTTCTTGAATGCTAGAGCTACAGGTGTGTGCCACAATGCATGGCTTTAGTTCACCCATGTGTATTGTACAGCTTAGTGGTTTTAAAAAATTATCAAACACACTCAGAAGTAGAATTATTGTGTCCTCTGGTAACTATGCATAATTTTCTGAGGATTTTATTTTACACATACTTTGGCATGGTGTCTGTGGACAGAGAATACAACCTGTTAAGAGTTGGTTCTTTTCTTCTGGATGGGTCCTGGGCATTGAACTCAGATCATCTGGCTTGGTGGCAAGTGCTTTTTTCCATTGAACCATTTTGCTGGCCCCTTTCTCATCTTCCAGACTATTTCCTGATGTGGCCGCACTATTTCACTATCCCTAACAGTAATATATAAGAGTTTGGGTTTCTCCACATTATTACCAACATTTAAGATCATAACCATCCTCGTGAATGTGACATGAAACTTCTTGGTTTTGTGAAAGATTTGGATTATCTCAGCTTTTCTCTTTTACTGATAGAAGCTTTGAAAGCTCTCTCTATCCTCACATACAGCCATTTCCCTCCCCACTTACTCTGGGATCTATCTTTCTTTAGTCCCTTTATTGGGCAATTATTTTGTGTTCCTGTTCTACAAGAGTCATAGACTCAATAAGATCTCTATAGAAATTACAAAGTAAATGAGAGAAGTAATTTTTTTTTTTTTTGGTTTTTCGAGACAGGGTTTCTCTGTATAGCCCTGGCTGTCCTGGAACTCACTCTGTAGACCAGACTGGCCTCGAACTCAGAAATCTGCGTGCCTCTGCCTCCTGAGTGCTGGGATTAAAGGTGTGTGCCACCACGCCCGGCTGAGAAGTAATTTTTAACTTATATACTTTATTGTTAATATGTAACTAAAAGAAAGGCCTGTTTTTCACTAATAGAAAATTAGATTTTAGGTGATAATCAGAAAAGCTTTATGAGCAAGATAGAAATGAACTGATTTAGATGATAAAATGCCAACACTGTATTTTGTTTCTGAGCATTCAGTTTATTCTTTTCTCCAGTGTTCTGCTTTGTGATAACTCCAGTTTGGCTCTTTTAGTTACAGTAGTTTATTAAATATATGTTTACATAACTACTTCCAAACTGATGGAGCTCACCGTTATATGTTTGTAGTGTTTTCAAATCGTTGTCCTAGAGCGTGGCTAGAACCATCATTGTGCTGCGAGTATTCTCTCGTGTTGAAGCTGTTTCTTCTTGAGTGTATTCTACTCTCCTTACTTTTTTGAGATTATCTTAAACATAATAGTTGAGATGATGGTTGCTGAATATAGTCTCACACAAGTTAAATGTAATCAATTTAATCCCATGTATTTAGAATTTCAGGGTTTTTAACTGTTCTTTCTCTTTGTTTCTGTAGCTTCTGCCGTATGAGCAGTCTTCCCTTTTGGAACTCATAAAGACTGAAAACAAGGTATGTGACCCTTACCTAAAGTGCACTTAGAAGATGCTTTTACTGGTTATAATGTACTCTTACTGTTTTCACTTACAAAACCAGGTCCTGAACAAAGTCATCACTGTTTATGCGGCACTTTGTTGCGAGATCAAGAAATTAAAATATGAGGTAATTGTTTACATTCTTTAAGATCATCTAAAAGTAAGTGTAGGTGTAGTGTGCAATAAATTCTGACCACTGAATGACCCACTTAAAATGATAGTGATGCTAGCAGTCCATCAGCTTCTTGAATGCTAGAGGTATAGTAGTGTGACCCAGCATTCACTACGTGCATTGGGAATGCTGAGATGACAAGGCAAGTGAGGAAGAGGTGAGGTTTGGAGCTTCAGCAGCGTCACTGATAGTCTGCCACCTCCAGAGCGGGCAGGGATCTGCCTTCTGGAACTCTCCATATGGGTTTGGAACCACTGAACTGCAGTGGATATTAGTAGACTTCATTTCTTTCCCTTTTATATTCTATAACTGCTGACTGATATGGGAAGATGTGGGTGATGAGGGTGGTCACATGACCAAGTGAAGGCTGAAACGGGAGGCTGAGCTTTCAGCCTCAGCACTTGTCTCTGTTACTGTAAAGAGAAGCTGAATTTGTTTGAAAGCTGTTGTTTCTGAATTTTGAAGAAATTTATCTGTAAATGATATAATGTCATGTTTTTAGAGAATTAAGAAATAATTCTTAATTAAGAGCATAAGAATTTGAAAGCAACCTTTTAAATTATTTTAATTTCCTTAAATAGGCTGAAACTAAGTTTTACAATGGTCTTCTGTTTTATGGTGAAGGAGGTAAGTCAAAATTTTAGAATTGCATTTGTTGTTTGTTCCCTTTTAAGAAACTTTAGTGAAAAAAAAAAAAGAAACTTTAGTGAACAGAAAGCTAAGAGACTATTCTAGAACTCACATGACTGTAGAGTGTATAGAGAAACAGCCAACACATTTAAATAGTTTTATCTATCTATCTACCTATTTATTTATTTATTTATTTGTGTGTGTGTGTGTGTGTGTGTGTGTGTGTGTGTGTGTGTGTGTTCATTCACAGAGCTACTCTGTGGGTGCTGTGAACCTAATTCTGGTCCTCTGGAAGAGAAGCCAAATGCTCTTAGCTGCCGAGCCATCTCCAGTCGCTAACGTTGTTTCTTTGCTGTTCATTGGTTTGGTTAAACAAGTGAGGAGTGGAATGGCAAGGCAGCAGCGCATTCTCTAGGGCCATGGATGGTTAGCGAGGAAGGCCTGTGTGGGCAGAGCTTGAGTCTGCGTGGCAGGGAGGCATGGCTGTTTGAAGGTGGAACTAGTTCATGACATGTCATTTTTCTCTTTAGTGTAAAAGGCCAGTGTTTTCAGTACTGTGTGAGAGTGAAAGAATATTATCTTTTGTCTTTGTTATTGAATTTAAATAAAAAGCCTGAAGTAAAATTGATGCTGCTTTTTAAAGTTACAGATTCCAGCATGGTGGAAGGTGACTGCCAAATTCAAATGGGGAGATTCGTTTCATTCTTACAGGTAACTCTTTTTTTGTTTGTTTGTTTATCTCTTTAAGGGAACTGATTTTTACTATCTCTCAAACTAGTTGTTTATTTATTTGAGGCAGGGTCTTACTAGGTAGCATTGGCTGTCTTTGTAGACTAGGCTGTCCTCAAACTTGTAAAAGATTCACTTGTCTCAGCTTCTTCACATTCTGGGATTAAAGGTGTGTACTGCTCGCTATTCATGGCTGAGCTTTGTAAAAATTTTCATCAAAATTACACATAATTTATAGGTTCTGGAACCCTCAATTTCTGAGGACTTGTGTATTCTGAGAGTGAACCATTTACTTAGCATGTGGTTATAGGAGATCATAACTCCTAAATGATTTATAAGGGATTTTTGGGGAATATGATATCAAGAGACCCAAACAATTCAAAAATTGTTTTAATATATTATCTTTTATATGTAATTTGTATAATTTCATTTATGGACAATTTATAATCTTTTTTAAACTTAAAGATTTTTTTTGTAGAGACTGGAGAAATGGCTCAGTTATTAAGAACACTTGCTGCTCTCCCAGAGGACTGGGGTTTAGTTCCCAGAACTGACCCACATGGTGGCTCACAACTGTATATAACTCTGTTTCCAAGAGATATTCATCCAGTACTCTCTTCTGGCTTGGGCACTAGTCACTCTTTTGATGTACAGGCATACATGCAGACAAGACCCATACACAAAAAAGTAAAACAAAATTTTTAAAAATTTTGTTTTTGTGTGGTAGAGGTGGCTTATTGGTTATGAACATGTACTGTTTTTGCAGAGGACCCTAGTTTAGTTACTTGCACCCTTACTGGGGGGCTCATAACTACGTGGATCTTCATCTCTAGGGATCCAATGTCTGTGGTCTTCATGGGCACCTGGTACACACAGGTGCATACATATATACAGACACACACATACACACATGCTTGAAAAAGAAACTAGACTTTTTTGAATTATCTTTGTTATTATTATATGCATGTACGCTCAAACACACATACAGACACACACACACACACACAGAGGAATTGGAAAGCTGGAAGAACAAAATAGTGAAGACTTCCAGAAGAAACAGGTCACATTTCTTCATCTAGGAACAGAAGAAAAATGGTTATGTTTGTGAGATCAAGTCTGGCAGCTTAGGGAGATAATCTTCATGTAACTAGCACTCACACCTCCGAGGACATGGCCCTGGTTAGATGCAGCTACCTCTGAAAAGCAGTTTGAGGTTAGGTTGAGAGTGCTGAAAGAAGCGGTTCAGCTCTCTCTGTGAGTTGCCTCTGTGGGGTGACCTAGTGGATTATCTGATGGAGACAGGGAGAGACTGGGAGGGCAGCCTTTGCTTTATCTGATGGAGACAGGGAGAGACTGGGAGGGCAGCCTTTGCTGCTTTCCTTTGTTGTCAGAACCTGACGGCAAGTCTGCTGCCACAGGAAGGCTGCTGCAGAAATGCGGTTTGAAGAGTCAACGAGTGTGATTTTTTATTAAATATGTGTTTCTGTTGGTGATACTGTATTTGTTATGTATAATAATAAATTGAGCTCTTGGCCATTGTGCCATAATCCTCTAGGGGCTACTGATTCAAGCTCCCAGAGTCTAGCAAACATGTCCTTTTCCTATCTGTTCCTTGATGTAGGGGTGGAGTCTGCTTCCTCTGGCTTGCCTTTATGTTTTGTTCATTTAGCCTTCAGCTTCTCTGTATCAAATTACCCGTGTGAAATACCCCCTTTTAAAGAAAAGTAAATGGTATTGATATATATTCACATATATAACTCATAATGGAATACATTTAGATAGTAAGAAGGTTACTGCAGTAAAACAAGTTAACATGTCCAACATGTCACATAGACCCTTATTTTACTTGTATTGGCCAAAGCTTTGATGATACGAAGCTATGATACTATGTACATAATACATAATTATGTACAAATGGCTATTATATACATAGATTGAGAATCACTAGTGTGGAATGCTACAAGACCTAAAACTGTTTGAACACTAATAAAACATCACCAATGGAAAATTCTGTACCCCAAGGTAATAATTACTTACGGACTATATGTATAAATGAGTTTTGTGTTTAGATTTGTTTCTTCTATTCCCTGGCTAAGATATCTTTATCACCTATGTGCAGATACTCTTGAATGGAGAAAACTCTGCAGTCTGCAGTACTTCTGGTCTGGAGCATTTAGACCAGAGTATTTAGCTTATACAGGCTAGCACTGCCTTGCTGCTTCTCTGTCTGACAGTAACATGGCTACTGTATCTGTGTTCTCTGTCTGACAGTAACATGGCTACTGTATCTGTGTTCTCTGTCTGACAGTAACATGGCTACTGTATCTGTGTTCTCTGTCTGACAGTAACATGGCTACTGTATCTGTGTTCTCTGTCTGACAGTAACATGGCTACTGTATCTGTGTTCTAGGTCTGACAGTAACATGGCTACTGTATCTGTTTAGCTACTGTATCTGTGTGTGTTCTCCGTCTGACAGTAACATGGCTACTATATATATGTTTTCCATCTGACAGTAACATGGCTACTGTATCTGTGTGTCAGCTGCCTTCTCAATGCATCTTTGCCCACTCTTTCATGCTTTCTCAATGTATCTTTGCCCACTCTTTCATGCTTTCCTATTGTCCCTTTCCTTGTATTCCCTTAAGACCTCAGGTAGTCATGTTCTGTACAGCAGTGTGGTGCTACAGTATGTGTGTGAGAGTGCCTTATGTGTTGATTGTCCAAGAACACAGTGTCTTTAAAACAGCGCCTGGAGCTAGTGATGTTCCTCAGGTATCTGAAGGAAAGGAGCCAAGTAGCTAAGTACGAGGGAGGCAGAGGCAGGTAGATCTTTGAGTTTGAGGCTAGCCTGGTCTATAGAGCAAGTTCCAGGCTACACAGACCCTGTTTTGAAAAAGAAAAAAAAAGAAAAACCACAACAAAAGATAACATGGAAGTGATTTAGAGTGACATGTGGAGATTGCTTTCTGTCCTTGTTACACTTGTAGGCTGGCCGTCACTCTCACTCTTCAGATCTTCATTCACTTCCAGGGAAGGGATGATTGGCACTGCCATTTAGGAGCTGCATGAGTGACTAAAGCAGTAGACTCAGAAAATGGTGAAATGCAGGGGTAGCAGAAGGAGGAATGACCTGGCCTGCAGAGGGGAGAGAAGTGTTGATTGCTTGAGGGATAACTCTTGCTGCTGGATAACTAGAGCTTTAGTTGTGTTCCAGCATCCAGTCTAAATATCCCGACACTGAAAAAGCAGTCTTGTAATGTGTACTCACCATGTCATTCCAGGAACTGTCCTGCTTTGTGACGAGATGCTACGAAGTGGTGATGAATGTAATCCATCAGCTGGCTGCCCTGTATATCAGCAACAAGTAATGCGCTGTAGAGTTAGTCTGTTTTTTATAAAATAGCAGTAACGACTTTTTGGAAAAATAGTTAATAGAAATAACTTATTACTTCTTTACTCAGTGTACATGCTTAGGATGTTCAGACACTACTGGAGGTTGTGTTCCTTTTTTAATGTGTGTATTTATAGATAAGTGAGATTCTGTTCTCACCAAGTTTATGAACCTGATTTTGTCTGAATGAGAATATTGGCAAAAAAGTTTTAAAGAACTTCCACCATAGAAAAGAGCTGATGCAGAATTAACCACTCGTGTGTGTTTGTTTTCCCCTGTGTACATTAGTGGTTCTCTGCTGTTTCATAAAGTTATGTGACTTTTTGTAAATAGGACATAAAGTTGAACGAAATGTGGCTTATTATTGTGGCATAGCCCTAGAAGTTTGACGCCTTGCTTCTCAGTCATAGTGAGAACTGAATAACGAGTCTGACATGTGCTTAACAGTCTTTTCTCAAGCGCCAGTTTTGATAGAGTAAGAGATTGTAGTTGATAATTGGGAAATTCCAATAGTTGATTAAGTTTTTCCTTCTACTTTGATGCCAAGGCACAATCTTGAAGTTTAAAAAGCAAGGTTACTCATTGGCCTGTTGTCAGGTCTTTAACCCATGATGGCACAGCAAGCAAGCGTAGCCCAGGCTCTGCTATGGCTTGTGCCTGCAAGTTTACGACAAATACATGCTACAGTTCTAAGAGCGTATGTGCCTGTATTTAAACTTGGATGTTATTTTATTTTAGGATAGGACCCAAAATTATAGAGACAACTGGAGTTCATTTTCAGGTAAAAGTTAATTTTTCTACTTTTCTTAGGGATTTGACCAATTAGGACATATACTAATGCTAGCATGCCACCATGCCACCCATGTCTCTGTCCCCATTGTCTGTCTAGTTGATGAGCCATCACTTGCTATGATCTGGCACTCGTACTTTTCCCCAGTAGTGCTCCACTGCAGGTTTTCTGTTGTCAACAAACCTTTAGCATCACAATTATGGAGAAAATGTTAGGCAAAATATACTCGATTTAGGCTAGTGGTACCATTTGACAGTCAGACCTGTGGTCTTAATAAACCAATTGATCCCTCCTTTCACTAATTTAATAATTAACCCAATGTGTTTTTCTTTAAAAGTTCACATGAGACTTCTAACTAGTGACTAAATGATAATCATTAAAGGTTTTTTGACAGACTATGTATGAGCACTTGGGAGAACTGCTAACAGTTTTACTTACCCTGGATGAGATTGTTGATAATCATGTCACGCTGAAAGACCACTGGACTATGTACAAAAGGTATGCCAACCAAAATGTTTTTAGTTGTTTTACTTTTTACGGCTCATGTGATAGTTTTAGTAGTAAAAATTAGAATACTAATTCTGCTTCTTTAAAGGACCTAGAGCTCTATACTGAAAAGGAGTCATGCCCAATATTTACTTTTATGTGTATGTATATGTGTTTATGTCTCCCTGTTTCATGTGTGTCTGTACACAGGTAAGAGGGGATTGGATGCCCTGGAACCAGAGTCATAGGCTGTTGTGAGCCACCTGATGTGGGTGCTGGGAACCAGACTCAGGTTTCCTCTGTAAGCACTCAAGTATTTCTCTGGCCCTGTCCAATGTTTTTATGAGCACAGTCAGCCACATTTATAGATAGGTTTTTGTTCTCAAACTGTTGCAGGATGGTTATAATTTGTTCTTTTCACTGCATTTTGTTCAAGTGAAAGTTTGTGCCACACATTTATTAAACATGTTGGAACAGTCTTTTACATTTTTATTCAGTTTACAAATAGTCACTAAATGTTTGGTATATGCAGAACAATAGGTAGTTGAACTTAAGGGGGTAAAGAGAAGGATAAAACATTTTATTAGGTCTGTTTACATTTTCTGTGTGAAGAGCCGGGTAAGAATAATATACACATTTTTTTTCCCCTTGGGATATTTTTAACTTTTAAGAATTTGTTAGTTAGATGTAAGATCTTTCTTTAAATCTTCTACAAGGTTGCTGAAATCTGTCCATCACAACCCTTCGAAATTTGGGATTCAGGAAGAAAAATTAAAGCCCTTTGAGAAGTTCTTGCTGAAGCTGGAAGGGCAGTTACTTGATGGAATGATATTTCAGGTACGTGGAGCTGTATCAGGGGCAGCATATGTGTTCTTAGAGGTCGGTGCAGATCAGAACTACAGTAGGACACTTTTGTAGAATACTTTTGAATTTCTTTTCCTTAGAAAGTGCTTTGGCTTTTAAAAAATAGTCACTATTAGTATATTAAAGCATAACTCAATATATAGTAATAAATAAAATAAAAAGTTACTTAAAATGAGGGCTTTAAAAATTAAAGTGTACAAAAATATAAAATCGAATCAGGCATGGTGATGTATACCCTTATAATCCCATCACACAGGAGGCTGTGCAAATACTAAGGCCAGCTTCTTTCTGATACAAAGTTTATTCTAGGTTACCTTGAGATGCATAGGAGACCCCATCTCAAGAGAAAACAAAGACAAAAATCTAAGGGTTTCAAAGTGTAAGGCATAATCATTTGCATTAAATATTGTCTGTTACTAGCTTCTAGATTTAGGTTTTTAAGATTGCCTTTAAAAAGTCTGAAGGGCTGGGGATGTAGCTGAGTGGTAGAGCACTTGCTTCCTTGGCATGCTCAGGGTCCTAAACCTGTAAAGGAACAATTCAGAACCCAAAGCAAACACTAGAAAAGCTGAGTTAGTTCTTCCTGCACCAGTGACTGTGATCTGGATGTACACAGATAGGGTGCCTTCTAAATGAAAATGCACTGAAACCAGTTAAAAACATACTACTCCTCATTCATTGTATGGATAGACCCTCACAGTGCTGCCAAAAATTCCATTCCATCTATTCTGTCTGCTTCACATGACTTTTGGTTTTATATTATCACAGTTTTGACAGATTGGCCCCAGCTCTTTCTTTTTAAAATCAGTTTCTCTCTTAGATATAAAAATGAGTAATCTCTTAGATGCAAAATGTAGTTTATTTTAGCTCTTTTTTTCCTGGGACATTCCTACACATAGAGTATTCGAGGAGCTGGGCAGTGACCGTGCCTGTTATCTCCTAGCATTGGAAAGGTCTAACAGGATTATCATAAATATGAGGATGGCCTGGGCTACAGAGTGAGACCCTGTGCGTGCGCGCGCATGCGCGCACGCGCGCGCGCACACACACACACACACACACACACCTACCTCCTAAAGGGTGGCACTCTTTGAACAAGATGTTGCATGTGGAGAGATGACTCAGCAGTTAGGAGTGCTGGCTTGAAAAGGACCTGGGTTTGATTCCTAGTACCTACATGGTGGTTCACAACTATCAGCAACTCCAGGTTCAAGGTATCTGGCAACCTCTCTGGCCTCTGTAGGTAGTGCATGCCTGTGGTGCAGAGACATACATGTCGGCAAAACACTCAAACATGTAAAATTTTAAAAATGATTTCAGCTGGGAGAGGTGGCACACAATGTTAGTCCCAGCATTTGGGAGGCAGATCTCTGAGTTTGAAGTCATCCTGGTCTACATAACGGGCAACATGGAACCTTTCTCAAAAAAAAAAAAAAAACAAACCCAAAAAACCCAAAACCCTCCTTTCCAGTGTGTCAGCCGTGATTCCTTCCATTCATCCCTGAGCTTTACGCTGTCTCTTCATTTGGGGTGTGAGTGCCTTAAAAACCTGGCTCTCATATAAGTACATGCACATATCCCATCAAAGGATACGAGAGCCACATTTGATAGTTAAAACCACTACAAAAGTGTTTCACCTTACCAAGGTGTTGATAGCTTGTTACTGAGAGTCTGAATCTCTGTTCAAATGTTTCCTGTGTAGGCCTGTATCGAACAGCAGTTTGATTCTCTCAATGGAGGAATATCTGTGTCGAAAAATAGCACTTTTGCAGAAGAGTTTGCACATAGCATTCGCTCAATTTTTGCAAATGTGGAAGCCAAGCTTGGTAATATAAATTTCTTCTTTGACTAATTTATCAAGTTTACATTTCCTTAAGAATTCAACTATTACCTGTTGTATTTCTATGGTGTTCCTTTATCAGGTGAGCCTTCTGAAGTTGACCAGAGAGACAAGTATGTTGGAATTTGTGGGCTCTTTGTACTGCACTTTCAGATTTTTCGAACTGTTCATAAAATGTTTTATAAGTCTTTATTGGACATTTGTAAGAAGGTAAGAACTTGAGACTTATTTTCAGTTTGCAATGTAAATTTTAATAAAGCTAGATATTTAAAAGGGCTAACAGAAAAAGTTTATGAAAAAAAGAATAAGTTACTTTTTATGAAATGTAACTGTGTAAGAAAGAAAATAGGGCTGTGGAGGAGTGCGGGTCATGGAGGATTAGTGCTTGCTGTCCTTCCATCATGAGGACTGGGAACCAGCCTCCCGGAACTCAGGTAATGGCGTGTGAGCATGGCAGCCCGCCTTTAATTCCAGCAGGGCTAAGTAAGGCTGGTATATCTTGTAACTTCTGATACTACCTAGCATGGGTCAGAGGACTCTGAGTGAGTACAGTGAAGAAAAATGGAGGAAGACACCTAGTATCAACCATAGCTTCAGTGCCCACATGTACACACATATGTGTACCCACACACATGAAAAGGCACACATGCACACAATACACATGCACGTGCAAAAATAAAAGCAAGGATAGTGTTGTTTAAAAGTACAAACACTCTTGAAATGAGCAAATACAGTAAATGAAAATAACTTTCATATCTATATCTATATATCTATATATAGTGGGTGTTCTTTGTGTGTGTGTGTTTGTGTGTGCACTGTAACTTTGTTTATTTCTGAGACAGGGTCTTGCTGTGCATTGCAGGCTGGCCTCAGTCTCAGCCATCCTTCTGCCTCAGCTTCCTGAGTGCTGGCATTGCAGGAGTGCACCCATGCCTTGTCATGTTAACACCCTGTCAGTATTGTTACCATGGCCTTGCCTCTTCCTTCCTTCGGCTGTCCCCTTTGCCCTCATTAAATTATTATTTTCATCTTCACTATTTCCATGATAGGACACCCAGTTTCAGAATTGAAACTTAGTTTGTGTCTAATACTATCAAATAACAGCAATGAGGCCTTAGCTATATTTAAGGTTAATTTTTTTCTAGTATTTTTTAATATGCCCTGGCAGTAACGTTATGAAAGGTTGAATTTCATCTCGCTTTTTATATATTATTAATCATTGTGAAATCTGTTATGTGTATGTCTGTGTGTGTGTTAATATTTAGGCAGAATAAAGTTGCTGTGCTTACCACCCACTGGGAAGGCTTTTGTGCTTTTTACAGTAAGTGTGAGGGGAAGACACACTGTGTAACACCTTGAGATTTTGGTAACTGTTTTCTGAGCTGCCTTCCCTGTGTGCTGTAGCACTCTTGAGCACAGCATCATTGGGCATGCGTTCTATGACGTTCCCTCTTCCTTTCCTTCAGGTTCCAGCCATCACTTTAACTGCTAATATTATTTGGTTTCCTGATAATTTTCTGATTCATAAAATGCCAGCAGCTGTCAAACTTCTAGACCGAAAAAGTCTTCAAGCCATTAAAATACACAGGGATACCTTTCTACAGCAGAAAGCTCAGTCACTTAACAAGTAAGTTTTATAAAACAACTATAAAAAAGTATTTAGATATTTGATACTGAAAGTACTTGAGTCACAAGATAATATGTAATACAGACAATATTTGCAGCTTCTGTATTGATTGTCTTTCACATTGATTTATTAACTTATTTAGTGTATCTGGGTATGCATGTGTAAAAGAAGACAGCGTGCAGGAGCTGGTTCTTTCCTACCATGTGGTACTTGGATCCAGATTCTGGTCCTTAGATCTGCATGGCAAATTCTATTTCTAAGCATCTCTCCAGTCCCCAGATTAATTTTTCAAGAACTTTGCTGTTTTTCTTAAAACTCAAACAAAACTATTTTGTGTGTGTATGTGTGTTTGGTGTGTGTATTGTGTGTGTCCTCTGATTGTCTGTTGTGTTGTGTGTGTGTGTCACCTTTTAAGAGGACCACAAAGTATAACGTCCTGAGAAGATGTGGATGATGATATTAGAGGACTAGGAAGCAAGCCTTCTCTGCTGAAGCCATTAGAGAAATCTGAGGGGAAATGGAGTGGTGTCTCTGAATGTGTGTGGCATTCAGATTCAGAAGGGAGCAGATTTGACCTCTGTGGCTCTACCTAGAGGGCCTTCACTAGACTTTGAAGGGACAGTGACAGGTAAGGACAACATAGCTGCCAGCAGTGTGGACCTTTGGAAATGGAGCAGGCTTTGAACGAAAGATTGTAGCATTGAGTCATGGTCCCTGCCCCATCTTCATGGGGAAGAAATGAGCATAACTAAGTTCACTGTTACGTCACAGGAGTCTCTCTCCAGATACGACACAGTAGGGAGGAACACCCTGTGCAGCAGACACTCCTCTTCCTGGGATTGCCATTTCCTGAGGAAACTGGAATACTGAGATTAAACCTGTAGTTTTAACAGCGGGTGGCACAGCCAGGCCGATCCCCTGGCTCTGTGTGCTGTGTATGCGTAGGTGCCCACAGAGGCCGATCCCCTGGCTCTATATGCTGTATATATGTAGGTACCCACAGAGGCTGATCTGGAGCTGGAGTTGTAACTTGAAGTACTACTGCCATGTAGGTACTGAGAACTGAACTCAGGTTCTTGGCAAGAGTAGGAAGTGCTCTTAACTGCTTAGCATCTTGCTAGCCTCTGCTCCCACTGTTTTTTACTCTCATTGAAGATGTTGTCTTCTTCCTCCTGCATTTTTATAGTTGCTTTATAGATGTTTTCTTTACGATGGTTTATTTTTAACACATTAGGCAAAGTGATAATGATCTTCTTAAAACCATTCATCTCCAGTGGCTTCTCTTAATGCACGATTTCCACAAGACCTTTCCTAGTCCCTTCCCCCTCTCCCACCCTCCCTCTACGTCTGATCTGCACTTCTGTTCCTCCTGAACAAGCTGGATATAGTTCTCAAAGCCTTAGGGCTTTTGTACTTGTTTTGCATATCTTATTAATCTGGTTAGATCATGGCTCAGAATCACCCACACTATGATCATCTTACTTAAAATATAGAATTACCCAGGCCCTGGTCTGTGTCCCTGTATGCCCCTGCACACCCCCCCCCCGCCCTCCCAGGATGTATCACCAGACATTTAAAAATGGTTTTGACTTTGGTTATTGCTTTATCCTATAACTGTCCTTCCTAGAATCTGAGCTTTATGGTGCCAGGGGTTTTCATCTGCTGTGTTCTCGGCTAGAGTTAACATCTGTCTTGAATAGGTACTCACTGCTTAGTTGTAAGTTCAGCAACTTATATATGCATATAGGATTCCTTTTGCAGGCTAGAGCATACAATTACTGCTGGAAGGAGTATTTTACTCATCAGTATGAGACCTGGACATATATTTTTGTGTTCCTTTGCTAGAGATGTGCAGTCTTACTATGTCTTTGTGAGCTCATGGATGATGAAGATGGAGTCTATGTTATCTAAAGAGCAGAGGATGGATACATTTGCTGAAGACCTCACCAACAGATGTAATGTTTTCATACAGGTAGTTGTGTGTTCTTAAAATGTTTTGGGTGTATTTTCAAATTTGTGACTTTAATTTACAGGATTTATACTTGGCCACAACTCTGAAAAGGCGGGGTTATGTTTCATATTTAAACAGAATGAGGAGCTGCAGAGATAGCTCGGGGGTGGGAGCACTTGCTCTTGCAAAGATCCCATGTTTGATTGCCTGGGCTTTAGGGGATTCAGTGCCTCTGGATCCCTGGTAAGTACATTTATGTTTATGAAAGGCAAGGTCCTGAAGAGCACACTTGGGCCATCAAGCTTGGCCGTAGGTGCCCTTACCTGCTTGCCAGGGCTCCTTTGGGCATTCTTGAAAGATACTCTTTATTTCCAGATACGTGAAGATTTCTTTTATCTTTAATTTTAAAAATTACATGTATTTAGTTTGGGTGCAATTGTATTAATATCAGACACACATGATCTCCAACAAAAAGCATCACTAGAGATCAGCATGTCCCTGGAAGTAGCAATACATGTTGCTCTCTAGTGATGCTTTCTGTTGGAGATCATGTGTGTCAGATACTAACACAGTTGCACAGTGTCTCTTTTGGCTAATGTCTACAGAATGTGTCTTTACTGAGCCTTCCATGCGGCCTTTGTACAGAGCTGTAATAATAAAAATGGCATGACAGTGGCCTACAAACAGACATGTTATCAGTGGAATCAAATTGAAGACCCAGATATCACACACACACACACCTACCTGTGGATACCTCGTTTGAAAAAAATTTCAAAAATAGACACTGGAGAAAAGACAGTATCTTCAGCAAGTATTGGTACTGGTCAAGTGATGGGTGCATGTAGAAAAATGCAATAGACCCATTCCATCATCCTGTACAAAACTCAACTACAGAGGAATCAGGGGCCTCAGCATAAGAGCAGCTTCCCAAATCTGAGAAGAGAAAGTAAGAATAGATTTAAACTCATTTGCACAAGAAGGATTTTCTGGACAGAACACTGGTAGCATTGGCCCAAAGACCAGTGATTAATAAATGGAAGGCCATTAGCTGGAAAGCTCAGGGACTGTAAAGGAGTCTATCACTGGGGCAGAGTGACAGCTAAAGAACTGGAAAACATCTTTACTAATTGCTAGTCTGATAGAAGGTTAATATATAAACTACATAAAAACTAAAAATAATGAGCATCCAGAAAATAACCCAGTTAAATGGAGTACAGAGTTAAGCAGGGAAAGATGAGGCACAGATGGCTGAGAAACAAAGCAGTACTGCATCCTGCGCTATCGGGGGGGGGGGGGGGGGGGGGGGGGGGGGGGTGAAATAGAAATTACAACTACTTTGGGATTTCATCTAATCCCATTCAGAATGGCCAGGATATAAAACAGAAGACAGCTTGTGCTGTTGAGGATGCAAGGAAAGGAGAGCATTCATTCATTGGTAGGAGTGCAAACATGTGGAGCCAATCAGTGTGGTTCCTCAGGAAGTTGAGAATCAGTCAACCTCAAGATCCAGCTGTCTGCTCTTGGGAATAAGGACTCTGTATCTTACTGTAGAGATGCCTGCTCATCCATGGTCACTGCTGCTCTATTCATAATAGCCAGGAAGTAGACACAGCATAGATGTTCCTCAGCAGAAGAATGGATAATGAAGATGGGGGCATTTATACAGTGGAATATGGCTCAGCTGTTAAGAAACATAAAATGATGAAATTTGTAGATGGAGCTAGAAAAGAACATTCTGAGTGAGGTAGCCCAGACCCTCAGAAGATGAGTATTGTATATTTTCTCTTATATTTATTTGGGTGCTGTATTCTAAAATTCTGGAATGTGTTCTGTGTTTGAATAAGAGGTCAGGTACCAGGGGGAGGAGGAGGGTCTCCCCAGGAAGGGAAAATAGAATATAGTGTTATGTATTGATAAAGAGAAGACTAGAATAGGAGAGTTAGCTTAGAGACTGTAGCATCACACAAAAGACCAGTACAATTTCCAGCCAGAGGGAGTTTCAGTAGTGAGATGGGAAAGTGGATACAGGATCCCACCCCTAACCAAGAAAATACTTGCTATTGATACCCGCTGGCAAAAGGAAAATCAGGTTTTTTTTCCAATAGAAAAAAAAAAAATCAACCATACTTAGGGACCATGTCCAGGAGCTGTTGGCCAACATAAAACAAATTCCATGTTTTTGTATGTGTATTTACTACCCCCCCTCCAGCCTTCCAGCCCCCCCCCCTTTGGGTTTTTGTTGTTTTGTATTAATTTGAGTAGGTAGGAGGGCATAGAGGATCTGCAGAGAACTAGGGAAGGGAAAACATCAAAATATTCTATGAAAAATGGTGTTTCTTTTTGTTTTTTTTTGTTGTTGTTGTTGTTGTTTTGAGACAGGGTTTCTCTGTGTAGTCCTGGCTGTCCTGAAACTCACTCTGTAGACCAGGCTGGCCTCGAACTCAGAAATTCACCTGCCTCTGCCTCCCACGTGCTGGGATTAAAGGCATGTGCCATCACGCCCAGCTGTTTTTTTTTTTTTAAGATATGTTTGTTTTATTTATATGAGTACACTGTCACTGTCTTCAGACACACCAGAAAAAGGCATTATAACCCATTACAGATCTCGAGAAGAGCAGTCGGTGCTCTTAACTGCTGAGCCATCTCGCCAGCCCCCGAAAATTTGTTTTAATTTCAAAAGAAACTAAAGAAAAATGTATTATGAATGTGTATGTCGTTTCAAACCCTTTGGAGGTTTAAATGAAAACATGTGAGGGGCTGGAAAAATGGCCCAACAGTTAAGAGAGCTTGTTACTGTTTCAGAGGGCCTGTGTTCAGATTTCTACCGCTTACAACCATCAGTAACTCCAGCTCCAACAGATCCAATGGCCTCTATGGACACACACACACACACACACACACACACACACACACACACACNTTTTTTTTTAAGTGAATAGCTTTTTAAAAGCCAGTAAATGATAGTTCAGGAAATTATTAAGGGCTGATTTGAAACTCATATTGTTGTCAGGAATAGTATTTCTATCTCTTTAAGAATTGGCTTGAAAAGGGACATTGTTTGGAGAGATGACTCAGACGTTAAGAGCAGTCGGTACTCTTCCAGAGGACCCATGTTTAATCCAGCATCACATAACTGCCTATTATGCTGGTTCCAAAAGATCCAACACCTACTTCTGGCCTCAGGTACTGCATTCATGCATTGCGCAGACATACATGTAGGTACAACGCCCATACACATAGAAATAATAAATAATAGACTTAGAAATACTGGCTATTGGCATGCTTATGGACAACATACATGGAGAGCAAAGTCTGAATGAAATCTTGATTCCAATCTTTATTTTCTTTTGTAGGGTTTCTTATATGCATATAGTATTAGTACCATTATTAAGACCACAATGAATTTCTACATGTCCATGCAGAAGCCTATGACCAAAACTGCAGTGAAGGCATTATGCAGGCTCATTGAACTTCTCAAGGTAAGTCAGTGCTGTTTTCCTTTGCCATCGTAATTGGTGACATGACCAATAGAATTCTATGGCAGGCTTTACTTTTGGTGGCATCAGAATACAAACTTGGGAGAAAGTGAACTTAAAATTGAATAAAACCTTTGAAGCGCTATCATGCTTGACTAATACAGGCGCTACTTCATGTAAGGGTGTGTGTTGACAGTCTCAGCTCAGCCTGGCTCACCTTAATGTGCTCAGATTGGCTCCCTGGTGTAATCAGTACATTAGCTGACAGTCAAGGAAACCATCTAACTCAGAGCCTAGCTTGTCGTGAAGCCCCAAGTGCCCTGTGTAAGTTACTGAAAGCTCTCCTGAAAGTGAAGCTGTGTGGACCTTTATTTACATCCCTGTAAAGTTGAGTGAGGTGACCATCTGTGGGTTTAAACTCCATTAGCAGCTAAGCTCATAAAAAGGAAGGGAGAGATAGATTTAGTGTTATTAATAATTGTTTTATTCACAAAAGTGTTAAAAAGCAGGTTGTATGAATTGAAAAATATTTGTGATAAAATACCCAGTATTTAAGTGTTCACATGTAAATGAGGTCAGTTTATTTGGCACTGTTGCTTGTAGTTTAGAGAAAGCACTGGGGTCTTGTGGGTAGACACTGGACTGAGAGAGAGAATCAGGTGACTTTACAGTGAGTACAGTTAATGGAGTGGAATGTTTTTAGCATAACTCCTTGTAAGCAGAAGAGCCCAGCTATGAAATTAAGACTCAAATTTGCTGATAAGTTTCCAGTGACTAAGGACTTTAGATTTGGACTTTCTTAGAACTATCTTCCTCCTTCCTTCCTTCCTTCCTTCCTTCCTTCCTTCCTTCCTTCCTTCCTTCCTTCCTTCAAAGCTCTATTACCAAGTATTTTTTTTGTTTTTCTTTGAGACATGGCCTCACTAAAAATCATTGTCTTGGTTAGGGTTACTATTGCTCTGATGAAACACCATGACCCAAAGCAGCTTGGGGAGGAAAGAGTTTATTTTACTCAAAATTCCATATGGCAGTTCATCATTAAAAACCATGAGGGTAGAAACTCAAATAGGGCAGAAATCTGGAACAGGAGCTGATGCAGAGGCCATGGAGGAATGTTGCTTACTGGCTTGCTCAGCCTGCTTTAGAAGCCAGGACCACCATCCGAGGGATGGCATCACTCACAGTGGACTGGGCCTCCCCATCCATCACCAGTTAAGTAAATGCCTTACAGTGGGATCTTTTGGAGGCATCTTTTCAGTTGAGGTTCCCTTCTTTCAGCTGACTCTGACTTGAGTCAGGGTGTCCTACAGCTAGCCAGCACCCTAGGTTACCTTTCAGCTCATAGCAGCTCTGCTGCGTCTTCTGAATGCTGCGGGGATCATAGGTCTGTTCCTTTGTACGTGTCATTAAGTCAGTTAGCACAGTCATTGAGGACAATTGTTTTGACCATTTTTAATGTCAAAATTGTTAACAATAGTGATTTTTTTGTTTACTTACTGTATTTCTGTTTGAAAAAACCTATTTGTGCTTGGGGGGGTTCTATTGATTGTGTAAAAAAATCTTTGATATATTTGGAATTTGGAATGCTTGTACAAAATAATCTTTTAGTAGATGCCTTATCTTTTTATTTTACTTTTTAAATGACTTTTGACAAGTACAGGTGCTTAATTTTTTTTCAGTTGAGTTTTCCAGCATAATGTCTGTGTCTGTGTGTGTGTGTGTGTGTGTGTGTGTGTGTGTGTGTGTGTGTCTTTGTGAATAGGGGTATGTGCACCTGAGTGTGGAGGCCAGAGGTCAACTTCAGATACTGATTCTTTGAAGTTATGTACTTTGTTGTTTGATCCAGGCTTCTGGGGCTTACCAGTGAGGCTCCTATCTGTGCCAGGGTCCTTTCTGACTGCTAGGTGCTGGGGTGATAAGTGAGGCTCCTATCTGTGCCAGGATCCTTTCTGACTGCTAGGTGCTGGGGTGATAAGCATGTGCTGCCAGGCCTGCCTGGTGTTTTATGTAGGTGTGGGAAATCAGACTTGGTTCATGCCTGTGAAGCAAGCAGACACTTAAAGACTGAACCTTCTCTGCAGCCCCAAGTGCTGGATTTTTGTTGGTGTGTGTGTGTGTGTGTGTGTCTGTCTGTCTGTCTGTCTGTCTGTCTGTCTGTGTGTGTGTGTCTGTCTTTCTATATGTGTGCATGTGTTTTGATTTTAGCTTCACCCTTCTCTAGTCTCATTTACAAATTCCTTCCTTTCCTAGGGTCATGAAGGTTTTCTTTAATGATCTTGCATGTAAGTTTTAAGTTAACTTTTGCAAAGTTACTTTTATTTCTTTTAGGCAATAGAGCATATGTTCTACAGGAGAAGCATGGTTGTGGCAGATTCGGTGTCACATATAACACAGCACCTTCAACATCAGCCTCTTAGTTCTATTTCTGTAGCCAAGGTATGCAGATTATTATGCACTCAGCATTATTATGTTTTCTTTACTAATTTCATAGTTGCTGTCTTTAGCTCAAGTTATCAAAAGTTATATTATAAAAGAAATTATAGCAGTGAGAGAAATGGTATATATTAACAAAAAAAAAAATCTGTTTTTAGATTTCCATACTACATCTCTTACATTTTTTAGTGGATATCTTTAAAATCTGAACATCCCACAGGTATATGTTAGCTTTGATTACATCTGATTTGGATTAAGAGTAGTTTTTCACAGTTTGGGATATGAATTACTCCATTGAGTACTTGCCTAGCATGCATGAGTTCCTGGGCTCTCTCTTCAGCACCCTAGATGTGGTGTTCCATTCTTATAACCTCTGGTTTGGGAGGTTCAAAGTTATCCCTGGCTAGCCTGGACTATATCGGGTGGTGTCTTAACAATGACAACAAAGCTGCTGGAGAGATCGGTCAATAGTTATATATACTGGCTGCTTTCCCAGAGGAGCTAGGTTTAATTTCTAGTACCTGCATGGAGGCTCACGACTATCTGTGTATCTACAGTCTCAGGGAATCTGACACCCTCTTCTCACTTCTGGGGTACAGCATACATATGGTGTACACATACACACGCAAACATATACACATACATACATACATACATACATACATACATACACACACACACACACATAAGCAAACATGCATATACATAAAAGCAGAAAATTTTAAATGCTTAAAATAATAAAACCCCTTTCCCTAACTCACTAATAATAACAACATAGTCTACTGGTATCAGCACCTATTAGAGATTGTTATCCACTGCCACCACCTTTCTCTTCACAGATCTTCTATTGTACACATGTTACTTACTATTAGTTTTGTAACTGATATGGCAGAGATGCTCATGCACATCTGCTGAGTGTACAGGCTGAAGATGTTTGTTATTTGGTGATACTGTATGAACTTGAATTCTCCCCACATTTCTTTAATCTAGAAATGATTATATTCAAGCCATGGTGGGTACTGGGAAAGCATTGATGAGCTTTGTGAAGTCTGGATGTATAAAAACTCAGTCATGTAATAGACTAAGCGCAGCCCACAGACACAGTGCGTTATTTTTTATGCTTTGTAGTCTAAATCTTGAGGGGGGTAAATATAAATGAGCTGCCAAAAAAGATTGAAATGGATGTTGATAAAGATTTTACAGATTGTGATAGTCAGATATTTTCTAGGTAGCCACTGCTCACTAGTGTTGTAGGGGAGCTATGACGGCAGAAGGGAAGATTGCTGTTACAAATGCTTTATGTTTTGAGGAAAAGTCAAGCCATTTCTCCTCCCCTTGTTGGTTTTGTGTTTGACTTAGGGTTAGCCTCTTGGAAGATTCAATGTTTTCACTCCAAACTGCACAATCACTTCTAGTGAGCACTTTGCCAGGGCTAAGGACCAATGGACGGGATTCTCGTACTTAGAGAACTTGTAAGGAAAGTCCTCAGGAGACATACATGGACTTGTGTTCTCACCAAGAGACAGGTTACCTGAGGCACATGTTCAGGAGCTGAGAAGAAATTCTCTTTGTGATTCTTAAAATGCCTGTTATAGCATCTAAATTTAGCCAATTTTGTTAGCTTAATTGTTTTTCTGTATCTTATCTCTTTTTAGACTCTGAACTTTGTAGAACATTCTATAAGTTGCAAAGAGAAGTTGAATAAAAAAAACAAAACAGGAGCTGCATTTACTGATGATGGTTTTGCCATGGGTAAGCTCAATAGAACGATTTTGCCATCAATTTGTGTTTCCCTTAAAATGGGCTCTTTAAAAAAATTGCTTGAAAATGGGTTTATGTGCCTTATAGTAGATTATTTTTCCCAGGAGTGCCTGCTACCAGAGCGAGCTTTTAAACATGGCCTTTCTGTCATCCAGGCTGTCATTGACCCCACCACGGAGCTTACTGTCTGTCTAATTTCCCCTTCCATTTCGGCTTGCTATGTTGTGGTTTTAGTTTTACATCTTAACATTTAGTTTCATTGGTACCCCTGTAACGTCCTCTTCTGTCAGTCAGCTTTGAAAGTTTGTATCATGAATAAGCTTTTCTCCTTTCGTCCTCCCCCCTCCCCTTCTCTTGCTCTGGTTTTCTGGTGATGTCTATGATTGTGTTATTTTATTTTTATTTTTTCTTTAGTTTTTTTTTAATGCTTTCCACTTATTTTTTAAAGCAGAACCAGAAGAGGTTGTGGTTAACTTTATCATTTTTGTTGAGCAATGTGACTTGAAAGTGCTGACTCAGGTGCCTGGCTTGGTGCATGGAGCTGGGAATGCAGGGGAAAGAAGAGTGTCTGTATTCACTGTGATTTACATTTTGGTTTTGCTAATGACTGTAGGTGTGGCTTATACCTTAAAGCTTTTGGATCAGTACAGGAGTTTGATTCACTTCATTGGTTCCAGTCTGTTAGAGAAAAATACATAAAGGAGATAAGAGCAGTTGCTAAGCAACAGAATGTGCAGTCAACTAGTCAAGATGAAAAACTACTCCAAACCATGAACCTTACTCAGAAGCGACTGGAAGTCTATTTACAGGTAGTGGATCCAAATACCCTCCGACTAACTTTAGTGTATATTACACTTGATACCCAAAGCCATATGGCAAGTGAGATAGTAGCAGTAAAAAGAACATATATTAGAATTGATAGTTGAAATCCATTGGTCATAAGAAAATTAGATTGGGGTAGGCAAGATGGTCACTAGATAAGCTGCCCCAGGACTGGTTCAGATCCCAAGACTCATGTAGAAGCTGGGGAGGTACAGTTGCCTGAACTCCTAGATGCAGGAAGTGCCTTCCAGCAAGCTGGCTAGCTAGTCTACTCATTATTAGTGATAGAACACACCCCAGCACACAAGTAGAGAGTAGCTGAGGAGGATACACCTCCATACACAGACCCACATGCATGGATATCCAGCCACACATGTGAACGTGCATGTACATACACCAAGCACATGTGCACAAGACATTACTACTTTGCTGTTTCCCCATAGCTGATTTTCTTTTTATTACAAGTTTTCTCATGTAGGAATTTGAACTGCTGTATTTCTCCTTGAGCAGTGCAAGAATATTCTTCAGAGCAGACAAGACTGCGGCTGAAGAGAATCAAGAAAAGAAAGAGAAGGAAGGTCAGTGGGTGTGTCAGCGTGCAAACATCCTAAGTCTTGACAGTATACACAAGTGTCCCACTCTCTTGTTAGCTTTCTCATTTACTTAAATCTTCTGGAAAACAATACAGCCCTAGAGATGAGTCTCCTTATTAACGCCTGTGTGGGTCCCATGAGATACAGAAGAAAGGTCCTATAACAGAAACAAGTTTAGCAAGCCGCTTCTTATGTGATGAGGAGGAATCGGGAGGGAAGGGAGCTGATGGGACTGCAGCTGGAGAGGGCTGTGCGGAGCAGGCAATTGGGGCGACAGTGGGGATTGAGGTGGTGTCACTTCCTGGGTGGACTCCAGAGGGCGTGATAAACCACATCCACTGTCTGCATGGTGAGGTCCTGGAGCATCGGTGCATCTCGCAGCAGTGCTGTGCCTGATAGTTGTTTCCATCTGAGCCACAAGGACAGCCTTGTGCCCACTGTGGTGGGGTGAAGGAGCCCCACACACCTCATGCTTTGTAGAAGAGCCTTGCTCAGCTTCATAGTTAATGTCTCCATTTCTATCAAACTTGACATGGAAGAGTGATTGTCTTCTCTGAGGAATAGATGGTTCCTTTTTTCTGTCATGGAAATTATGAAATTTAGTTACAGGAACTAGTTTTATGGGTTTCTTTCTTGTTTTTCTCATCTCTGTGTCATGTTTTTTTTTCATAAATTGAGATGTATAATATTTTCAGAAAATAAAGTGGTACTTAAAATGTTTTTGTTTTATATTTTAAAGTACCTCTCCCCATCTTTGTCACGAGTGGAGCAGTTCATGTGGGTAGGCACTTAAGTGAAGTAGTTATTCTTATCAGTGTTGCATATGTTAAATGTTACTCACCAGGGTTAGGTATTAGAAGCATATCCAGGTATCTTTAAATCTGGACACTTAGTGTATTTAAGACATAACTTGTCCATACTGTTGTTTGGGTTCTTGTTCAAAATAACGTATCCTGGCAGATGCAGCTGAACTGTGAGCTGGGACCATGTAAACTGACAGTTGTGGCTTTGGGTTTGCTAAGGCATCTCATGGCACAGCAGACTGAGCAGACAGATGGCAGGTGGCCTATGGAGCTGCTCTCCATAAGACAGACAGCAGCAGCCTCCCTGGCCTTCAGGCTCATGCTGTGGCACTCTTGTCTGCTTGCTGGTGTTACTCATGTGCCTGGTCAGTCTTCTTTTTAAGACTGTTGGGCTGCAATTTTCTTAGTGTTGAGAGTTGCTTAAATTAGTTACATTAGTTAAATAACTGACATCTGCTCATGTATGATATATACACATGACAGTTTGCACAAAGTGCCAAGGATTTGTTGGCACAAATAATGCAATGCTGTTTTAAAAACAAACCATAGCCAAGTAGTGGTGGCTCACACTTTTAATCCCAGCACGCAGTCGCAGAGGCAGGAGGCTCTCTTGAGTTTGAGGCCTGCCTGGACTACAAAAACAAAACAAAAAATAAATAAAAATAATGAGCTGGGTGCAATGGCTCATGCCTGTAACCTCAGTATTTCAGGGGCTGACACAGAAAGATCACTGAGTTCAAGGCTACCCTGGGCTCTGCATATTGAGCTCTAGACCAGGCTGGCTTGCAGAGCCTTGGAAAATAAAATGAGCAGGGAGACTATTCAGAAAGAAAATGCTTAGAGAACTTGAGTTTGGGTCTCCAGCATGCATGTAAAATCCAGGCATGTATGCAAGCTCAGCCCACCCATGGGGATTCACTGGCCACCCCGTATAGCTAAACAGAAAGCCCCAAGGTCTATTAGAGTCCCTGCTTCATGGCACCGGAGAGCTGTCTCCACAGTTAAAAGCACTGGCTGCTCTTCCAGGTAACCTGGGTTTGGGTTCACTTCCCAGCATCTGCATGGCAGTTCACAATCATCTAACTCCAGTTCCAGGGGATCTCATGCCTTCTTCTGGCCTCTGTGCACCTGCCATACATGTAGGCAAGAACCCATACCCATAAAATTAAAAAATTAAATTTAAAAAATGAGAGTGATAGGGGTACACAGCCAGTGTTTGTTATCTGGCTTCTTCCAGGTGTGAGTGTGTGCATGCATTCCCATACATGTGCACACATACACCTATACCACATACACAAAGGAAATAAAATAAAGACTCAGTACTGCTGGTAGGTACTCATCTGGGCTATTCCAACTCATATTCTAGCTGTATTTCCATCAATAATGGCAGTATATCACAAAGGTGATTTCCTGTGTGATCCAGATGGATGGAAGATTTCTCTACATACTTAAAAGTAAACTAACTAGTATAATTTGTGATGTTAAAAAAATGTTTCATGGATGCAACTTTCTAAGTGACATTTAGTACTATAGCTTTTCTCACTTATTATCTAAAAGCTGACATAAATTTTCTGTTGGTGTTTGTACTTATGCTTTCAGAAGAAACTAAAACAAGCAATGGAGATGGAGCCGAGAGCACTGTGTCTACGGATCCCGGAGTGAAATGATGGGGTGCAGTCATCAGACCAGAGACGTGGATGCTATGGCGTGCTCCATAAGTTGTCATTTCCCAGGTCACTCTTATGGAGAATATACAGCAGTGCTCTGGAGTCAAGCCCACTTTATTTCTGATGCTCTAGCTTTCAAGGGCCGAGAAGCAAACGGTAAGACTGGATCTTTGGAGTGTAGGCTGAAGGTGCCCCTGCAAAACTCTGTCATGAAGCTGGCGAAGGGCAAGTCCAGATCCCTAATCCATTGCCTCTGTTCCCTGTACTCTGTGTGTGTTTGTAATTTGTCTGTGTCTTTGATTCATGTTGATCTCAAGTCATGGAAAAGTCAGTGCATATGCGGTACACAGCCAGTAATTACGCAGTTAAAAGAGTTGAGNCTGAAAGTCATGAAGCATCTGTCTCAGAGACTACGTGAGGATGCTAGACATGAGCAGAGTGTTAGTTACTGTCTGTGCACAGCGTGGCCAGCTGCTGATCCTTCCTGTGTTGTTGGATTCCACGTGACTCACATGAGCTGCTGATGTCTTTGGTGAGACATTTAATAATAGTTTACATTGCTTTGGGAACATTTATCCTCCAACAATTGCTTTAAATTTAAGATTTAATACTCAAAGAAAACTCAGATTAAGCCATAGACGGGATCCCACTTGAAGTTTCACTAGGTTTGAAGGCACTCTGTGATACTAGGGAAGAAAAGAATGAGTTATCTACATCCAAACTCAGGTTTCTTCATTACTTTAAATTGAAATCTTGGTGGCAGTTTACATAGAATTTTACTTTCAATCAAGTATAATCTAAGATAGAGGATGAAATAACTGCACTCTGACAGGTGTTCAGTGATGTACCACTGCGAGAGTGAGACTAGTAAGTCACTTACTGATTTTAAAAGAATGAAAGACTTGGAGCAGATTTAGTTCCCAACAAGCTAGTAGCTTTATTTTTGTAAAGGTATGCTAGTTGATAGTTAAGTGGATTAATCATGGCCTTTTTTGAACGTATACTAAAATGATGCCTTTGGGATGAAAGGGAAGGTTTAGAACTTTAAATATAATACAGACTTTTTTGGAATTGCTTGTTTTTATTGCATTTACCTGCTTAACCATTTCTTTGGATACATCTTGCATGTAATCCTAACACTTAGAATTCTGACATTCTTCCTTGGTTCCCGCTTTTGGAGTGGAGATACAGTGCCCAACCTAGACTCAGTGGTTACGGTCAGGGTAACTGTCTCAGCCCAAGCTAAATACTTTGACTGTTAAATCAGAAGAAACAGAATAGATTGGAAATGGTTTTTATTATATAAACATGGCTTATAGAATTATGAACAAAAGGCATTTAATGTTTGTAATTGATACTAACTGTTGAGATGGCCCTAAAGCATGCTGCATAATTAATAATTTATATTTTCATTATTATAAATGTTTATATTAATGATACTGGATTTGATTATATCAAATTAGTCACCATTTTATAGTACCAATATTTCTGTCTTTTTCTTAAAAATGTTCTTTGTTTAATTATTCCTGAACATGAAAGTTCACATATTCCCTGGACACTTAAAATAGGAAGTGACAGATAACTGTTTTAACTTTAGTTAAAAATAATGTCACTGTAGTCTGGATAAATTATAATAAGTTCATGTATTTGAAATAAAGTCTCTGATGGGAGAAATATTTAAATGGTATTAAACTGCTGAGCAACAGGGCTTCAGTATGTTCACACCTGGGTTACTGTATACGTTGAATGATTGTTTTCTTTTGCTAACAATATTTTTTCAGAAATATTGTAATTTAACATGAGTGTTTTGTTGTAAATTCACAGAAAACTTAATGATGTTCAAATTCTCAGGAATTAAGAACTAACCATAACATTGTCAGTTCTGATTAAATTTTGTAAGACAGCAAGTTTGTTATCTCACTTGAGTGGGGTTCTCCTTTCCCTTGGCTCAAATAGAATACAATATGTATAATAAAGCATTAATAAATATAATTTCAAAACTGTCCTTCCATTGGATGCTTATGTCAGAATTGAATGTTGTCAGCCAGTGGGTTTTCAACATGTCTGCTCCTTGACCCCGTAGTACTTGTTAATCTCTCTTAGGTTCCCTTGCATACGTTATGTATGATCTCTTTTAAAGAAATAAATATATCACCAGGTGGGTGGTGTACACCTTTAATCTCAGCACTAGGGAGGCAAAGGTCTGAGAACATCTCTGAGCGCTCAGGGCCAGCCTGGTCTACAAAGTGAGCTCCAGGACAGCCAGGGCTGTGACACAGAAAAACCCTGTCTCAAAAAATGAAGAAACCAAAACCAAACACACAAACAAAAAGGAAATAAACAGATGCACTAGACAAAAACAAGCATGAATTGAGATTGAATGCTTATGTATCACAGATAGAGAATTTTCTTGATCATTCACAGGTCACTACTCTTAACTTCCAGCGTGCTACTCTTAAGACCCAGCGTGAAGCCAGCCATGGTGGTGCACGCCTTTAATCCCAGCACTCAGGAGGCAGAGGCAGGCGGATTTCTGAGTTCGAGGCCAGCCTGGTCTACAGAGTGAGTTCCAGGACAGCCAGGGCTACACAGAGAAACCCTGTCTCAAAAAACCAAAAAAAAAAAAAAAAAAAAAAAAGACCCAGCGTGAAGTTACTTCCTTTCCTACTCCTGGAAAGGGAGCCTGTGTTTCTATGACATGTTATAATTAGCTGTTGTTCCTGTTTACAAATAGGACCTGTTTTGAAATTGTAATAAACAAGATTTTTATTTTTCCCTTAGAGCAAGTCTTACTGTAGCTCAGGCTGGCCTGAAACTTAGAGTTGCTTTTTGGCCTCTCACATGCTGGGGTTAGAGTTCTGCACCACCACATGCAGCTCACTTAGCATCAAAATGGAGGTGTGGGAATACTGCCACACTTGTTCCTCAGGCTGGGCTGCAGGGTGGAATAATTCCCTTTACAGCATTTGTGACAGACATTTCAGGCTGTAGTCCTATATTTAGGGACCTTTTTTTTTTTTTCTGAATGTTTTTGTCTAGGAACAGTTTAATAGAATTGTAAAAATTTCAAATGAAAGAATGCTAGAACAAGAAGAAATCTGTAGACATGAAACAAAGTCATGGCACTACATAGATGATGATAGCAGAGTTAGAGTTCAGCTTATAAGTAAACATGTAGTTAAATATAAAAAAGGTAAGTCGACAGATTCACCCTGTTCAGTGCAGTGGGTCTTTTTACCACTTTGCCTCTTGGGAATCTCCAGTTCCCATCAGTGAAAGTATACAGATGAGATTTATCTTCCAGTACATATAAATATGTCAT
The DNA here is from genome assembly GCA_902729485.2 of Mus minutoides. Taxonomy (NCBI): domain Eukaryota; kingdom Metazoa; phylum Chordata; class Mammalia; order Rodentia; family Muridae; genus Mus; species Mus minutoides. The sequence goes on along the minus strand of LR756422.1, from coordinate 73,239 downwards.
AATTTTGTACATGTTTAAGAACTATATAAACATTTATAGATCTGTATGTAGTAAAATATTTTTAGTAATGCTATTAAGGTGAAGAATATTAAAACATTTATAAGCATGACCTATATAAAAAGCATTATTAATGTATTTAATCCTTGGAAAATTTGTACAAAAGCTAAGCACTAAAAATTCACTTATATCTGATATCTGAATGTCTTAAAAATTAATACATTGAGAACATTTGGAGATTACTTTGTGTCTGAGGTTATGTAGATATCACATGGTAAGTGGTTAAAAGTGTAGACTTTGGAGCAAAATGGATTCAAATGTCAGCTTGCGTAGAAGCAGGTTCCTGACCCTGTCTGGGCTCAATGTGCACCAGTAGAAGTTGGAACAATATAGTAGTATTTAGATCAAAGGCTTCTAAGGACTATGTTTTTTTTTTATAAAAAGAGGTAGTACTTTAGAGCTAGGCATGGTGACATAAACCATATTCTATATTCTAGTGTTATGGAGAAAAGCTAGGGGAATCTTGAGTTTGAGGTCAGCCTTGGCTAGATGGTGAGACTGTATCTCAAAAAAGGAAGAAACATTACTCAGTACTTAGAGAGGTTTAGTTCCTGTGTGTAAACTGCTGTTAATATTAGCTAGTGTAATGTTTAGGCTGTTACCTCTATTTCCATTGGTAGAGATACATTGGGTGTATGCGTGTGGTTGTTACTAATCTCTGGTAGTGGCTCAGCTAGCTGTTGACAGTGTAGTGCTATTCCCATTATCATTAAGGTGTTTGTGTGTTGGTAGGAAGGATTAGAACACCTATGAACACCATTTGTATAGGAATTATTTAAAAGTATTTAATCCTTGTAGAATCTGCATAAAAGCTGACCTAAAGAAGGCAGTCAGAAGGTGAAAGCTGGCCCATACTGGGAATGGAAATTGGCAGCTAGCTGGCTTCTCAGAAAGTCCTTCTCATCTTTCAGTTGGGCACATGGTAATCTTTCAGTGATTTTCATGTATTACCAAGAAGTTGAGACAAAGAACCAAGCCACCCACTGCTTCTGGCTTAGACCACCGGGTAGGGTGAGACTCAGTCCTTAGAAGTCCCTAATGCTGCTCTACCTCCTGTGGGATCTGGTGGAAGTCTGTTCTTGCTTCTAACACTTGCACAAGTAATACAGTTCAGTTAATGGAAATGATCTATTCTGATTTTATGCCTTTAAAAACGCAGTACTCTGCCAGGCAGTGGTGGCGCACGCCTTTAATCCCAGCACTTGGGAGGCAGAGACAGGCGGATTTCTGAGTTCGAGGCCAGCCTGGTCTACAGAGTGAGTTCCAGGACAGCCAGGGCTACACAGAGAAACCCTGTTTCGGAAAAACCAAAAAAAAAAAAAAAAAAAAAAAAGAGTATTCTGAAGTTCTTCCATGTTGATTCACCGCTGTAGTAGACTAAGCTTTCCTTCTCTCATAACTGGTTACATGCACGCCAATGTTTTCTTCTGTCTGGTACAATGAAGTCATTTTCATTCATGTCTTGGGGCGTGGGTGCTGGGACAGGCGCACGTGGAGCTAGCTAAGCTTTTGTGGCTAAGATCCACTGCTTTATGCCTGCCGTCTGTTGTGTGGGCATGTTTGTTTCCAAGCCCAGTAACCTATGAAATTCTCTCATGACTTTGTGTATCTTAACAATCTTCTCCATATTTAGGTGTTTGGCCCTGCGCTTGGTTGTGTGTTTGCTCCGATTGTTTTCATTCTGTCTGGTGGTGTTGGATGTTCTAGTACAGTCTTTTTAGGTTTACCTCAAGGCTTGCATGGCTTGTTTTATTTTAACCAGTCTGTGTAGTGTTTTAGTGGCTACTGCTGTGTATGGTACTAGGAATTGAACTCAGGAACTTGTTCATGGAGGACAGGTGCTGTGCCTCTGAGCCGCAGCCCCACTCTGGTGTTTTACTTCTCAACTGAGTTATCACCGAGTTTTGTCTCTTTGACCCCTCACTGAAAAGCTGTAAACAAGGAAGTTTAAATGCATATATCAAAGGGTCCTTCTAACAGATCTTATGTGGTTATCCTAGTTTGAGGTGGTAAAGGAATTTTTTGTTTTGTGTCTCGTTTTGTGACATATGCATGAGTAAGTGTCCGTGTGGGCGCCTTGGCTTCCAGAGGTTGATGTTGGGTGTCTTCCTCTGTTGCTAACTAAATGGACCTTGTTGAGACTGGATGGCTAGCAAGCTCATCTAAGGTCCTTTGACTTAACACAGCAAGCACGTTACCCACAGAGCAAGCTTTCCAGCCCCTATGTTTTTCAAGACAAGATTTTGTTGTTTAGCCCAGGCTGGCCTTGAACTCATCCTTCAGCTGAGTGTTGAAAATTTAGCTGTGTTACTGTCACTGATACTCAGGCCTGATGACACCTGTACCTCCAGCACTCAGAAGCAAGACTGCAAGGCCAATCTGGTCCACATACCAAGACTTCAATTTTCTTCTAAGGGTGGTCTATAAACTAACCACAATAAGCAGTTTGAGATGAAACAGTTTTTATTGCTAAATTATTACAAAGACAGGTTGTTAAAGATGGTTACAATTAATTTATGCTGCATGATTTCAAGACCTTTACTTCATAATTAGGGGTTGGAGATTGGTCCAGGACCCCAGGAACCAGAAACATCAAGGTAGAAACCAGAACTTCACACACAGCCCCACAGCCAGCTGAGCGTCAAGTGAATTTTAAATTAATTGGTCCCTTTGAGGAAGGTCTGGCTCAGAAGAAACAGGAACTAGTAGAACTGTCCCTTGCTCACAGAGAGTAGCCAGAGAAAGCAACCACATCTAAGAGGACCTGAAGCTTTTGAATGAAAGCTGGTTCAGAAAGGTTCTGTTGTGAAGGCTTGCGGTCTGCTAGTGTTTGAGACCAAATTGCATAGCAGTGCCATGAGGTCCAGGCATGAAACCATCGGGTTATATATATATATAATCTTCAGAATGTCAGGCACTTAAAACTAAGTAAAATACAAAAATAGATATTAACAGGAACTATTTAGTATTTAACAAATTGTAAATCCAAGGTTTTACCATTTATAAAAGGATCCTAGGACTGGAAGTGATGCTATCCAAATAAAGTGAACAATGCATTTTTATAGCTCTCGTTCTGGGTACCCAACAGTCTGAAGCATAGACTTACCACAAAGCACCTAAAATAGCATTTGTAGAGTGTAGGCACGCTCTCACCCATTTCTTACTGTCTCCCTCCCAAGTTTCTGTGCCAGGGCATCCAAGGGTACACGCTGCACGTGATTGTCGGTGTTCTAAATTTAGGTCAGTGTGCCTGTACGGCAGAGAAGTTGAAAACTGCTTAAGGAGGTGGCTCTCCTTCCCACGTGCTCTGACCCCATGCCCAAGTGAGTTATGCTTCAGACTCTGCGCCTCTGTTTTCACTTGGACTTCCACCGGTGTCATCTGCTTGATCGTTTAACAGTACATACTTTTCATCATTGGTTAGTGGTACAGACAGCATTAATCAAGCCAGTCCTGGATCCTGAAGTTAAGAGAGTTTAAGAGAGAGGGGAGAAAGAAAAGGGTTCAGATGCACTTGAACCCTTGTGCCTTGGCTTTCAGTGTTGTGGCCCCGTTCCTTCTAACTCTGTGTGCTGTCATCTGAAAACTCAAGACGATCACATCTAGATTCCAAGGGGCTTTCCTCTGGGCAATGCGGACCTCCTCCAGAGTCCACATGGCAACACAAAGCTTCACAAATCTTGCCTTGTATATCTTTACAACCACTTGGAATAGGCAGAAGCTGTGCAGGAGCCCACTCTACTGCCCTTGACCTGCTCACGGTTGTTGTTGCACAGCAGACTGCTACGAGCAGGCGTGCGCACTTCTGACCGAGACCCTTGCCTGCTGTCTGTCTACTCGACAGCACTTCCCACTGTCCAGGGCAGACTGAAGCTTACATCAATCACCTAACGGCTTTTTAGGTGAATGGAAGACTGCGAACTGTTGAGTAACATCGGTCTCTGCTCATAATCTAGTAAGCGCCTGGTTGGTGGTTGTCAGGGCTGCTGCCTGTCACCAGCCTCTGGGGACTGGGTGCTAGTGCAGATGAATTAAGTATTGTGTCTTAGTTTGAAAGAGAAGAACCCTAGCCAGTTTGAACGCAAGCGAGAGAATTAGGAAAGTGAGGCTGCAGCAGTGCTGTGAAGGGGAAAGGCGTCACCTGAGCTGGAGCCCAGACCATAGCACAGGGGTTGGGGGGGACGGGTCAGGGGAAGGGGTGGGGGGGGTTGTTTTTGTTTGGGGGTGGGGTTTTTTTTTTCTGAATATTACTGTGTCTACAAATGTCTTGGTTACTGAACCAGCCCTAAAATGCATCTTACCTTTTGAACTTCAATAATTTCTTTCCCCAAATTAATCGCATAGCAAATCTGTAAAAGACAAGAAAATGGTGTTTAGCAAAGGTAGGAAGAGGTAAACAATTCTAGAAAACAGAATGTTCCAAGGAGCACAGTGAGACCTCTTGTCTGCTCACACCCAGATGGGAAGACGGGGTCTGCTGCAGGAGCACTGTTATGACAACAGAAGTTACCGCTGTTTGCAGTTCTTAGCAGGACGCTTTCCACTCCATGTTCATATACACAGTGGTAAAACAAGTACTTAATGGCAGGGCTGAGTTTGAAGGACCAGCTGAGTTTGGTGTCCTTCATACAAAGGAACACCTTCTGATGCTCTTTCTTTGGCTTCCTCCGAGACTATTTTTCTATTTCTCTTTCTACTTTGCTTTAATTTCTTTAAAACTGGTTCTCAACCTGTGGGTCACAACCTCTTTGGAGCTTAACTAACCCTTTCACGGGGTCACCTAAGACCATCAGAAACAGATATTTACATTACAGTTCATAACAGCAAAATGATAGTTAGGAAGTAGCAATCAAAGTGCTTTCATGGTTGAAAGTCACCACAGCATGAGAAACTGTATTAACGGGTTGCATCATTAGGAAGGTTGAGAACCACAGCCTTAAAAGAGCGAATTAAAGTGCTTTTTAACATTTTATGATACCAAACAATTCTGTCTAGTTATTAGGCTTGTACCTTTCAGTGGGGCCTCTGAATGTCTGGATGGAAGCATGAGTGATTAGCCAGGTATTTGGATGGATAGTGAAAACCCCAGGCCCATGGAAAATAGCCTTACTGAGGTACAGGCAAATACCTTTTCTCCTTCTGAGTTNGTTTTCTATGGCAAAGCTGAGGATGGGACAGTCATGGGACTTGGAAAGTTATCCTGTGCCTTGGTTGGTCTCCAGGGGCAGAGGAGAACTGAGGTATGATTATGAACATTAAGATGTAACAGGTACTTACACAGGCCCTTGACACTTGAGTCTGAGGATCTATCAACCTGAAATTATAAGAGACTCATTACCATACACAGGTTGTTCATAGAAGTTAAATCCTATAAATATCCCATGTATGAAGAGTAAGGCCTGCTTGAGGGAAAGATAAGACAGTCATGTGTGACCCTGTGCTGTGGTTTCTGCCCAAAGTACCTAGTGTGGAAGATAGCATAGCAGACAGGAACAGTGAGTGAGTCCTACTGTGGTTTCTGTAGTTCTGACACAGTGGACCACGCCTTGTGTGACCTTCTTCCATAAGGATACTCATTAGCAGATTTAATTGTTCTAGCATTTTACTCAGAGGAAAGGAGGAGTGGTGAGAGAACAGGAAGGCCGGACCAAACTGTACACATTTGGCTATGACGCTAAAGGCCATTGTGGGAGAAGGATAGCTCAGTGGGTCTGAGCATCGGCTGTGTGAGACACCCAGCATAGACATTAACAGCCATGTGTGGCTGCATGCACCTGCCCTAGCCTTGAGTGGAACAAGGTGCCAGCTCAGCAAGACTTAAGGACTAAGGTGTTGAGGAACAGGAGCTGACACCCGATGTCTGTCTCTGGTCTCCACCTGTGCCCAGAGGGCACATAACACACCAAAATGATGAATAAACCTTTAATGCCTTTAAAAAAATGTTTTAAGTTGTGTCTATAATGCTGATGTTTCTTGGCACTGCATTATTGTATAACTTGCTACTATTGTAAACTGGTACATTTCTATTATGTACTTCTGCGTTAAAATTAATTGACATATGGTGTCATACTTTTTGAAGGATTGATGCAAATTTCACAGGTGAAAGCAAAATACAGTTTGTAAAAAATGTCTAGAATAAGCAGATATGCAGAGATAGTTTTAGATTTTAAGCATGTGTCAATTTCTACAGAAGCTTTTTAAAGACAGGGTTTATTTGTCAATCTTAATTCTCAGGAATAAGATCCCTAACAAGTTTTTTGTGTTTTTTTTTTTAAGAGATTTAACTAATGAAGTAGGTTGGCAATAATGAAGTAGGCTGCCTGATGAGTGTGTTCCCTGGATTGACTCATCAGTCCTGTAGAATGTGTACACACACAAATACTGAAGAATGAAGCTAAGTCCTGGCTGCCTTTTCTCCCGCTGGCACACATTAAGTACTGCCAGTGTGCTACTTCAGTGCAAGAAGAGGTTGAGGACTGAAGAGATGCCACACCAGGAATAAGCCTAGGCATAGCATCTAAACCCATGCTACACCTCTAACTCAAGCAACCACGACTCAGGTGAAACTGACTTGATTCGGTATTGTTAGAAACACCATGACAGCAGATAAAACATGTCTGCAGAACTAAGTAGGCTGCATGTGTTGTGTGGCTGCAAAATGAACTGTAACAGTCTGTGCCTCGAGCCTGACCGCCCTCCCAGGCTCCTGCCTGCTGCACAATGGATGCTGCATGGCTTCGTAGATTCGTGTTCTCTGTTGCTGTTTTCTAAAAACTATATTCTGAGGTGACAAGATGACTGCATAGCAGTGGCATCACTGGGGACAGCCCAGGTTTGGACATCCCTAACCTGAAAACTTAGGTTAGAAATATGTAGATAATGAAACCACAGTGAAAATTCCACACAGTGAAACTTCGTTTCTGGTGGAAAATTATTAAAAAATAATTTGTAGAGTAACTGTGTATGTATAAGGTAAAAATGAAACAGATTTTGTGTAAAATTGGGCCCCATCTCCAAGATATCTGTGTGTGTGTGTGTGTGTGTGTGTGTGTGTGTGTGTATGTATGTATACATGCATGTAAAATTATTTGAAAAAGAAGAGAAACAAAAAACAAAGTCAGGAAGAGTGCTGGCCCATCATTTCAGGTCAGGACTAATCTATATTCACTGATAATAGGTAGGGATCTGAAGACAGGCTCTCGCTGGCTTCAGTCCTCTTGACCCCATCTTCCATGTGCTGGGATTGCATACATGCATTATCACACCCAACCCAGTTCTGGGTCAGAATGTATCTTTTATTCTATATATCAAAATGCAGAAAGGATTTTAACACTCCAGATGGGTAAGCATTCTTTACCCAGGGAGGAATGAGAGTCTGAAGGGAACTGAATGTACCTCACAGCTTGACTGGTGACCATCAGATGAGATTCGGTCATGCGGAAGATGTTGTGAATAGCACGAGCAGCCAGTACTTGTCTCATTGCTTCATAAATCACTTCAGTCGTGCTGTCTGTCTTAACTGCCATTGATCCCAAAAACCGAACGATGAACATCTGCTGCAGAAGAGAATCTGCAAGAGAACATGCTCCCTCAGCATCCCATGAACGCAGTGTGCTGAAGACTTGGGCTGGCTTTCTATGGCTCTAACAAGCCCAGCATTACAAAAGCTCTGACCTCTTACTGTCTGTATTTGTCTATGGAACTTCAACAGACTCACCCTTGTTTTTCCAGCTACAAAATGCTGAGTGGAGACAGATGAACATCCTGTCACTCAGTCTCAGTGAGCCTTTCCCACTACCTCTCAGAAATCTGTAGGCCACTGAATAGTTATGAGAAATAAGATGTAATACTGGGCCACATTTGATCCATACACATTCTTATTACCACAGAGCCAAAGTTACATCCCATAAATGAATAGAAAGATTGCCAATTTGTATGTATGTGTCTTTGGCACACCCTGCCCCCCAAGTATTCAGAGTGGAGCCAAGGCTTTGTGCGCCATTAAGCAGTCCTACTCCTGGGCTACATCCCCAGCTCTCAGAAGTTGCACAGGCTGGCCTTGGACTAATGCTGTAGCCCAAGCAAGTCCTAAGCTCAGGACTTTTTTTAAAGTTATTTTTTTTCCTTATTTGTTATTGACTGACTGATTGATTGATTGATTGATTGATTGATTTACCAGGACATTTTCTTAAAGCTAAATTTCCCTCCCTCCCTCCCTCCCTCCCTCCCTCCCTGATGGTGTTTTGCCTACATGTATGTCAGCGTACCACATGCATGCAGTGCCCTTGCAGGCCAGAACAGAATATCTGTTCTCCTGGGACTGAAATTACAGCTTATTGTCAGCCACCATATGGGTACTGAACCCAGGTCCTTTGCAAGAACGTCCACTTAACCACTGAGCCATCTCTCCATACCTACTCACTATCCCCCTGCTTACCCCCAAATAGCTGGTACTACAGGCATTTGCCATAGGCCAGGTTCAGTAGTGGCATAGTCTGACAGTACTGAGCAACAACTGAAAGATGATTAGAAGACCCCATCCTTGTTTACAAAATAACATGCTAAAAAACATGTTACACGTGGTCTTTTTAAAATTTTTTAAATTTTTTTTCTTTCAAGACAGGTTTCTCTGTGTGGCCCTGGCTAGCCTGGACTTGGCTTTGAACTCAGAGATCTGCCTGCCTCTGCCTCTTGAGTGCTGGGATTAAAGGTGTGTGCCACCATGCCCAGGTCTGGAGTTAAGTTTTACATAAATAGTTTTATTTGAGGCAGGATCCTGCCACACAGACTGCCACATAGGTTGGTCTTGAACTCAGTGACTCCTGTCTCAATCTTTCCAGTTCTGGGATTATCTTGCAAGTGCTTCAAATTACTGAAATTGTCCTGGCTTGGATTTCAAAATCTGCTTCATGGAATTAGGTCTTGAATTCAGTGACCCTTCTGTCTCAGCCTCCCTAATGATGGGATTATAGATGTCTTCTATGACTTCAGCATGGCCCATCACACCCAGCTGAATCTGAAATACTTGCGTGTGGACTATGCAAAGTCATCGAGGTACATGGTGCTATCCAGAGTCATTTCTAAAGCTTAGTCTGTTAATAAAACAAAAACTGCCGGGCGTGGTGGCGCAAGCCTTTAATCCCAGCACTCGGGAGGCAGAGGCAGGTGGATTTCTGAGTTCGAGGCCAGCCTGGTCTACAGAGTGAGTTCCAGGACAGCCGGGGCTATACAGAGAAACCCTGTCTCGAAAAACTAAAAAACTAAAAAACTAAAAAAAAAAAAAACTTTGTTTAGCCAAATCTTTTTTAAAGGTTTATTTTTGTTTATGTGTATAAGGTTTTTCTTATATGTGTATGTATGTGCCGTGTGTGCCTGTAGAAGCCAAACAGTGTCAGATCTCTGAACTGGAGCTAAGGCAGTTATAAGCAGCTATCTAGGTACTGGTAAGCAAGCCCAACTTGCGGTCAGTCCTCTGCAAGAACTCTAGATGCTCTTAACTGCTGAGTCTTTTCTCTAGCAGTGTTCAAGTAGATTTAAAGTAATGTTTTAAGTTTATGTGCACCTTGCGTGCCCGGTACATGTAAAGGCTGGAAGAGGGGGTGGGGTCCTCTGGTGCTGGTTGTGAGCTGCCATGTGGGTAATGGGAGCTGAAAGCAACCCTGGACCCTCTCTATGAGCAGCAAACGACCTGAGCCATCTCTTGGCTCCTTCTGTAAATTCTTAAGTATTAAGCTTGAGGGGAGTCATTAGAGAGAGTTTCATCCTAAAAACAGTGTGAGATTCCCTTCAAGAAGCCATATTAGAGATCTTGCAAATGCTTCAAATTACTGAAATTGTCCTGGCTTGGATCTCAATATGTGCTTCATGGAATTCAGTGATCCTTCTGTCTCAGCCTTCCTAATGACGAGATTATAGATGTCTTCTGTCACTTCAGCTACCGTGATTCCACTTTAATTATGATCATTTTTTCCTCTGAAAAATCTGCTCTATAGGAATCTAATTAACAAATTAGATTTGATAGTGCCTCTGGGCAGGAGCTTCAAAAAGGGCGTGGATGGTATGGCTAAAGCTAAGATAGCCTTCCTTTTTGTCCAAGTTTTCACAGAACATGCTGGAGGGTCACATCTGAATTCTTACCTCTACCTTAGCTTTAGCACATGACTTCTCACCTTCAGGACCCTCTTCATTTGTACATGAGACTGGGCACTTACCTTCTGCTTCAGGGAATGAATCATCCTCCGTCTCACCAAAAGGGTTGGTGCGCCTAGGGGAACAGCCAGAGGTCAGCAGTCCTGACAGCTGCAGCTGACAAGATGCTTATACCACCTGAACTCTTGGTCAGGGGAGGGCATCACAGTAGCAGTCTGGTGGTGAGTAAAGACACAGGCAAACTGTCGTTCATTTTCCCAAGACAGCCACCTCAGGTATTACCTGCCACCCCTGTTCTGGTCCAGGAATTCTGTTGCTGGAAGTACAATATCAAACTGAATGGGTGTCCCAGGTGCAATCAATTCCTCTGTTTCAGGAATGCTGGCTGTTGCTTTGGGATCAACCTTGTCATCTCCTGTGTCTGAATTTTTTATGTTTTGACTAAAATATAAAAACGGAGAAAAACTTGATCAAATTTTGCACTTGTTTAATGCTGCTGTGACTTTTACATATTGAAATACAAAGGAGCCTCCAACCGCTCTCAGCCCATTCTACAAATAAACCTTCCTCAACTGCACGTCCTTGCCTAGAGCTATAGTCAGTCCCTCTGCTGCTCACCATTCTGAGCAGTGCGTTGGGACTTACATACTAATTTCTCCCTTAGAGATGGGTTTTTAGGAGTGAGGCTACAGCCAGCTCACACTGACCCATAGTAGGTACTAAAGACATGTTAGCTGGAAAAAACAAAACATCTGGACCTGACATTTCACTGCAACCCAGCTGTAATTTTCTGAAAATCCCCTTTCCACTCAGTAGACCACCGCTTGAGAGAGAGAGCAACCATGCCATGTGTTCCTGTGAGTTCCATCCCAATGCTTAGCCAACTCTCCTTGCACGAGCTCAGTTATACCATTGCGCCAGCCATTCCTCTGTCCCTTCTCTGAATTCTCTGATACTTTTCAATAAGTCACAGTACTTGGTCCCCTGTCCTTCCTGAGCACTGCACTGTGGCCCACCTGCAGCTAGAGACAGCACCAGTAAAGGTAGTGTGCTTGCATGGTGAGGAGCCTGTCCTATACTGTCCTGCTGCTTTTCTCAGTGACAGAATGCTGTCATTTAACTTTACCCTTTAGAAATCCTTTTTAAGGTACAGTGCGAACTTTGAAGGGCACTGAATGTCACAACATTCCCATTCCTTACACAGTCTGGACCACAAGAGCCCTCCAGGATCTTTTCACTTGGTATTTTTACATCACCATTTTCTGGTTTCTCAAACATGTCCTAACTGAATACTTTATGGGGACTGCAATGGCTACTTGACAGGCTTCTATGCAGTGTTGCCCCTTTCTCAGTCCTTTGGCCTTGTAGGGATTGAGTAGACCACTGCCTGTGATCCCTGAGCAGGAATCACCAAGGCTTTTTGCAATGACTCAATTCTTATCTGGTGGCCTTACCTACCTACCGTTCTTTCTCACAGGCCAATGCCAGGTGCCTAAACCCTGAGAAGCTACACAGTAAGAGTTTCCTAAGGACTGCTTCTAGGCCATTAAGTATTTGTAGGACATCTGATGGAGTTCTTTCTACCTTGCCACTGAGAGACACAATTAGAGTCTTGATTTCAATATGCCCCTTGATGCCATTAATGCAACAAAAAGGCAAAGCTCTCCACCTAACTAACCACTTGGGAGATTCCCACTGAGATAAGATGTAGGAGCTCCAGGATCCATCCTTAAGCAGTATTCAGAGGAAACGCTGTGTGCATGGAAATGTTCAGCTAACGAAGATGGGAAAATCAGGTGTGGGAGAAGATACCTGTAACTCTGGCACTTGGGAGGCAGAGGCAAGGAGGGCTACAGGGATGGGGCTAGCCAGGTGATCTGATACGGCTCTCCCCATGACCCCACTCCAACAAAGTAGCAAACAGAAGCCCCAAAGATTCAATGCTAATACATGACTGTAAGACGTATTATAAGAATTACAGAAATGTAGTAAGTGGAAACTTAGATATGAACCTATGCATGTGCAGAGAAGGCTTAGCCCAGACCATGAACACACATAAGGTGACATGGCTACAGTACCATGACTGCAGGAGGGTCTGTGATGTGTAGCTGTGGCCCTGGGCAATCAGGTCTGAATACTGACTCCACCTCTCTCTGTGCTGTGAGTGTGGGCACATTGCTAACTTTTCTGGCCATAACTATTGCATCTGTTGCACGGGGTGCAGTGGGATCTGTGGAGGGTTGTGAGGACTCGGAACAACTCACTTCTAATTTCTAATACAGTGTGGCTCCGCACAGGCTAGTCTCTCCTCGTCCTTGCTTACCTGGAGCAGGAGCTTTCTTGTTTCTTCCCAAAGCTCGTAATTGGAGTCACCGCCTGAAGAGCAGTCTGATTTAACTTGATGGCTACTGCCTAAAGGTAAGCCACAGAAGCCTGCTCAGTCCAGGAAGGGACGCCTCCCTGCAGGAGGAGTGCAGGAGGTTAGTTACCTCTGGGTTGTCTGTCAGGTAGATCTGCCTGGAGATGTTGTTTACTGCACATATCCACTGTGGAGGACATTAGAAAGAATACTGAATCTCTGTCTCTCTGAGACACACACAAACACACACATACGGACGGACAAAGCTTTACCTCTTCATATTCCTTCCTGCTCTCTGCTTGGAGAATTATTCCCCTGAAACAAACAAGATATCAGGAACACAGGGCCTGGTAGAAGCAGAGTCCTTGGAAGAGGTAAGGCCATCGTGAAGGTGGAATGCTTCCCAGGTCTCAGGACCTGAGGAATGTTCTTTATAGCAACTTTACCCCAGGAAAGCAGCGTTATGGGATGGAAGGGAATGGGGTTGCAGGCTGGCTCTTCCACCAGCGCACTGCACCATCTAGCTTCAGCTTCCTCCTCTGAGTGAGAAGGCTGGACTTAACCCATCTAGCCTGTGACTGTAGTGTGGACTGTCTGATCCTCTTCTTAGATGCTGACAGGACAGTATTCATCCTTCTCAATGATACAATTGAAGAACCGAGAATCCATATGCTGAAGGCATTCCACCTTCATAATGGCCGCACCTCTTTCAAGGACTCTGCTCCTACCTGTTCCTTATAACTGTGGCACACAGACACCATTTCTGTTTTGCATCTGAGGAAACCCAGGCCCAGGGATACTCAGGAAGCAAATAGGGCCTATAGAATCTGAGCATCTTAGTTGTGAGCCACTGGCCACAGTCAGAGGAAGGACAGTGTCTAACTGCTCTACTAACTTAGGGAGGGCTGGCCCCGGTTCCCACTCTTTCACCACCTTGCGGTAGTTCCTTGGATTTGGAACTCTGAACACAACATAAACCACTGCTGGACACAGAGAGGAGCCACCGGGATGAAATCTGTGATAACTCTAGGCTACCACATTTTCAGGTATGACCTCTGTGGGTCACTAAGGTCCCCAGGTGTGAGGATCTCATGATTAAATGGCATGACTGTAGCAGACTGTGCTGTTCACACTACTTGTCCTGGATGTAAAATGGCTCCTTGGGCAGCCTCCTTCCTGCTCTCCTTAGCCTTGGCCCTAAGAAACAGACAGGAGTCACCGCTTTCTCACTTCCACCTCTGCTGACAAGCGTCTGCTTCTACATTTGTTGAATACACACACATATGTCTCCTTCCAAAACTCAGAGATGGCTTCTCACTGAGGTTCCTGAATAAGGTGAGCTGGACCAGTAATCACCTGCATCTATTTAGAGAACAGAAAACCATTCTCTGGAAGAACAAAGCCTGGAGTGTGGCCTCTCCTGAGGAGGACCAGCACATGGGAACTAGAGCTAGCAGGGCACTTCCTACAATGTCCTCCCAAATAAGCTATGAGGCATACGGTTTGCCACTGGGCGTGGAGATCTGGAAACAGTATCGTCGGTCTTCACAATCCACCGCCATCACAGAGCAGTTGTCCAGGTCCTGAATCAAGCCTCCAGCCACAGCGCCCCTGGGCTGGCACATGAGGTTTCCACCTTGGGTGAAGAAGTACAGCCTCTCCCACGTGGTGGTGACCAGTCCAGTCTTGCTGTGGGAATTGTATGTCAAGGTCCATTAACACTAGGGCATGAGGACAGCAACCCCATACCATCTGCCAGTTCCTAAAGGCAGAAATACCTTTTGTTTGAGTCATGGGCAAGATTAGGTTCTGCTCCACGATGAAGAATAGCACCAATGGCAGCCAGCTATGCAGGCACGGATGCTTAGCCCTCCTCCCTGAGTGCGGCCAAACTTGGCTTCCAACCCCACCAGCCTTAACTAAAATCTGCCCTTCACAATTAGGAACTGAAAGCCAGTTACTATTTCTCTGGGATATAGTACTGAACTATACTGATTCTACCAGTCACCAGGGTCACACTGCCTCTCCTCCAATCCTGTGGTCTCTTAACTGGAGGGCATTCTCATTTAGTGTACTGTGTATAACAGCTTCTTGGCAAAAGCATCAAAATTTTGTGTATTTTTCCCCCCTACAGAACTAATGGGGACAGCCTCACACAAATTAGCACACATTTCTGCAGGTACCACCTGCAGAAAGAGGTGCTATTGTTCAGATAAGTCGAATGGTAGAAACTTTTTTTTTGAGACAGAGTTTCTCTGTGTGCCCTGGCTGTCCTGGAACTCACTTTGTAGACTAGGCTGGCCTCGAACTCAGAAATCCGCCTGCCTCTGCCTCCCAAGTGCTGGGATTAAAGGCATATGCCACCATGCCTGTCTGGAACATTTGATTTAATGTTTTCTAAATAGAAAGTATATGCAAGGCACTATTTGTCTTATTCCAATAATTTTTTAATGGCAACTGTTAACCCTGGAGGGGTCCCAACACACTAGAATGTCATTCAATGTCTGTAGGTGCCACAGACAGAGGTCATTACATCTCAGCCAAGTTAGCCACCAATACCAACGCACATGAGCACAGCCTCTTGGGGTGTGGAAGCAGTTACACCTGACAATCTTTTATTCCAGATGGACATTTAAAGACAAGACCATGACAGGCAGAATTTAATCTGGAGGGACTTAACTGACCATGGCTCTGTGTCACTGCTCCTACCCTCCAGCCAGCAGGGGCCAAGGGCTGTAACTCAGTAGTTGGGGTGACATTTAAGTGACCATGACGCCTAAACAAGGGTGGCCTGCAACACGTAGCATCAAGGGCACTGACCCCAGGTTCTTATGGTTCGGTTTCTCAGCCACAGCTCAGTGCAGCTTGGAACCTGGGCCCCAGAAGCTTCCCAAGTCAGGCAGGAGTGGGAGTTCATCCTTTGCTGACCACTACTACATACAGCCTCACAGGCAACACAAGAGATGGCTTCTGGGGCTACTTCCCAGGGAAAGCTGAGTTCAGCAAAGTGTGCATGGCACTCTCACTTTCTGAGATTGAGGTAACCAGCCTTCTGGATGAGGTTCCTGTTGATCTGCGGTGTGGCCACGTCAATGTCCGGAATGTTTTGTCTAAGTGACTGACTTTCGTTGAGAACGACCCTGTGGGCGTAGAACAGACGGAGTCGAAGGTCAAGGTGGACTTACGAATTCTGTCTTCCAAAGTCCAGTCGGTGAGAGGTGTCCGGCTGAGTGGTGAGGATTCGGTACGGTGGCAGGGTCTGTCTCACCCACCGAAGCATCCTGCATTACAGACAGAGCCACCAAGTTTCCCATGAGGCCACAGCTCTTTACCCTTTTTACTAATGCCCAGAAAGCTGCATTACCAGAAGTGATGTAAACCCACCATTATAGAACAACACTGGTTCAGGGGTACCACATTCGGCTATCTGATGCAGATTTTAGGAACTGCTCTGTGAGCCCTTCGTCAGGGTCCAAGTTCAGGTAGCCTACTGAAGTCCCTCCTTCCCCTGAGGAAAGGAACGGAACAACTCTGCCCAACTCAGGCTCTGAGAAGGCTCTGAGAGATAGGGATGAATGGCCAGGAAATATGAAGGTACAATGGTAACTCACGGCCAAGGCTTATCCTAAGACAGTCATACTAGGCCCTGAGATGGCTCAGGCTCACTGGTCAAGGACTGCTCAAGGGAGCCAATGACTAGGCTCTGGTGTGACAGTCTTGGCTTCACATGCACATACACTGATGTATAGAAAACTTGGAACTTTTGCATGAAACAGGAGCTTTTCTTTTTGCCTCATCAGACTCTCTGTACTGGTGACTGATGTAGGTTGTAAAGTCTAGGACAGAAATCCCCAGATGGCCCACGTATCTGAGAACGCGCACTAGAGGTAAGGAGACCCACTTCACAGGAAGTTACAGGAGAAGACAGAGCCGTGGCAGTCAGGAAAGGGAGACAGACATGTGCAGCAGACTCACAGCGACCAGTTTCTCAAGGGCAGAGCTCAGGACTTCCTCTTCTGTAAGCCTGGACAGTCCACCCAGCTCTCAGATTTGCCTAGGTGAGAGAGTTCAGCTCTTCTGACATCTCAGGTACTCCTCTACTGAGATGGTAGGACTGGCACTAACAATCAAACCTCACTGGAATAACCTGCTATTCACTGCCAAGGTGAGGAAGGGTTAGCATGTGGGGAGGTGGGGGGTGGGGTGTGTGTGGTCTCACCATATACAGCAGGCTGGCCTCAGAGTTTGCCTGCCTTTGCCTCCTGAGTGCTGGGATTAAAGGTGTGTACCACCGTGCCTGGGTAGGTGGAGACTGGAGCAGGACAGCCACATACAGGATTCTTAGGGCAGTCAGTGGACAGACCCACTGAGGTCCTTCAGGTTGTATGGAGAGAGTCATCTCTTGAAAAGAGTGTGTCCTCAGAGACATGCTCAAGTGCAGCAGTATGACACCAGGCACACAATTCAGGTTTTAGTAGCTGCTCTGCTCTCCCAAGCCTCATATAGTCTCAAAATCCTACACCAATCAGAAGCTCCCAAGACCCCAAAGAACACAGTAGAAAAATAAGTGCTTCACCTGCAGCTCTTCAAAGCTGGCTGGGTTTGGTTTGTTTAAGTATTTTTCTAACATGCACATAGAAATATATTACCATGGGGTTAAGGACTAAAAAAGCCCAGCTCTTCAGGGTGGCTGAAACCATGCTGCCTTGTCCAGCCCTCAGCTGAGTTCTGAAAACATATGAGCACCTAGGCTACTGAGTGGCCCCTGCAGGAATGCAAAGCGTAGTGTCAGCACCAGACAACGCCTGAGGCCTCCTGTGGGTGGGCTGCACCTGCGCACAGCACGGCAGCACAAGATCCTCATGCCTGGAGAACACTGCTGGTGTCCAAGTGCTAACGTCAGGCACCGTGATGCCTGCGCACCTCTAACCCCAGCACTCAGGAAACAGGCAGGCAGATCTTTCTGAGTTTGAGGCTACCCTGGTCTATATGGCGAGTACCAGGCCAGCCAGGACTACAAAATGAAACCCTGCCTAAAAAACAAAGAGAGAAACTTCATACTTAGGAGATGAGAGAAAACGGGCCCTCTTACAGAATGGCAGGTTCTGTGCTGTACGCTAACATTCCCCAGGACCAACCAGCCACACAGGAAGAAAGTGACGTGGACCTCACAACCCACTCTCTGGCATCACTGATGTCTGACCGCTGTCCCTCTCAGGGCTTGGTACTGGTTCTTCAGAGTTTGCCTGCATGTTCAGAGCCTCTGATGGACTCAGGCCTAACTAAATTCCTCCTGGCCCTCTTCAGCTATCTGGGATGTAACAGCATCAGGAAAACTTCCCCATTTCCATATGAAGATTCCACATTCATCATTTTCACTCTGTGTATTTCCCTCTTTGGGGACAGGGTGAGAGGTTCTGAAAGGGTCTCATGTGCTCCAGGCTGGCTTTGAGCTCTGGCCTTCCAATTTCCTCCTCCTGCCATTTTTTATCTCTTAAACTGTAGCACCCCCTCCCCAAACCCAACACACACATCAGTCTGCACAGATATTCAGAGTGACACATCCATGCTCTGGGGAAACTAGTCTGCAGATGTGGTCCATAAGCCACCTCACTCTCCTCATAGGGCTCATGGAAGGGGGCAGAGGCAGGAGCCGGGAGCTGGGACAGCCCTCCTGCCACGGACATCCCAGTGCAGAGCTTGGCAGACCTAAAAACCTACAAGCACTCATGAGACACATGGGTTTCAAAAGAAACTCATTCTCCTGGGAAGACATTCTCACAACCAGTTTTATCCCTGAATTTAGTCTGGTGCATAGATCATTCAGTGGGAATTTTTATATTAAGCATAGAATGAATCCTGACATAAGCTAAGCTTTTCAGTGTTCCAACGGTCTTGGAGAATTCTTGATTTTCAGAGGGAATTCAGATAACTCTCTAGAGACAGGGAAGCTAATTAACATTACATAGAGAGAAGCCAAAAGTAGCTCAGAATGGGTCTGCAGAATGCTTGCTAGGAACAATAGTTTTAGGGAACAAATAGATCTCCCACTAACAGAGGAAATCCTCATTATAGCCAGGTAGAAAACAGATTACTTAGCAGGTTAAAAACAAGCTGGTACTTTTTCTAGCTCCTTCTTCCTTGGGAGATTTATTTATTATATGTAAGTACATTGTAGCTGTCTTCAGACACTCCAGAAGAGGGCATCAGATTTCGTTACAGATGGTTGTGAGCCACCATGTGGTTGCTGGAATTTGAACTCGGGACCTTCAGAAGAGCAGTCGGCGCTCTTAACCACTGAGCCATCACACTAGAGATAGCACCCAAGGAGCTGAAGGGGTCTTCAACCCTATAGGTGGAAGAATAACATGAACTAACTAGTACCCCCTGAGCTCATGTCTCTAGCTGCATATATAGAAGAGGATGGCCTAGTTGGCCATCAGTGGGGAAGAGAGGCCCCTTGGTCATGCAGACTTTATATGCCCCAGTACAGGGGAACGCCAGGGCCAAGATGTGGGAGCGGGTGGGTAGGGGAGCAGGGCCGGGAGGGGGGAGGGTATAGGGAACTTTCTGGATAACACTTGAAATGTAAATGAAGAAAATATCTAATAAAAGTTGAAAAAAAAAAGCTGGTAAACTTCTTTAGAACTCACCTAGTTCTCGAAAACAGGGGGCTTGTGGTAATACATTATTCAGGAAAAGGCCCTCTAGTACGGAATCCCCTGATGTTAGGTTCTCACAAGGCTCAGAGAAAAGGCACAAATTGTAACTAAGGTGTGAAATCCTTTGTCAGTGGCTCATCCTAAACAGAGCTGCCTTACTATTTACTGTAAACATTGCCTGGCTCCTGTAAGTCCTTTTGATGTATTCACTCCTTTGTATTGTGTCATTGTAACTTGATGGATGTACCTGGCCTGGTTTCTTCCCCTCTGTATAAAAGTTTGGTACTGGGGGCTGGTGAGATGGCTCAGCGGGTAACAGCACCCGACTGCTCTTCCGAAGGTGATAAGTTCAAATCCCAGCAACCACATGGTGGCTCACAACCATCCTTAATGAGATCTGGCGCCCTCTTCTGGAATGCCTGAAGACAGCTACAGTGTACTTACATATAATAAATAAAATAAATCTTAAAAAAAAAAAAAAGTTTGGTACTCAATCTCACAATTACACTCAGATATTACACACTCCCTTGCGTGTAAGTCTGTTTGTCACCCACACTCGTTTGTCACCCACACTCGCCGAATCTTTGCCCACTTGCTCAAGAGAACTCGACCCACGCAGACAAGGGACTTGAGAGGGTCTGTGGCACCCTCCCAACCACCAAGCATGAGGAAATGGATGGGGGGGGGGGTTGAAGTGTGCACTCCATGGCTGCACCACAGCTCACTGAAGTAAATGGCTAGGGTAAACTAGTACAACAGCTGGAACTTCCTGAAAAGTCAAAGCACTTCTGGTTGCTGATCCCATAATCCCAGAGGAAAAGCTAACCTCCACCTCTCACAAGCTCAAGGTATGTGACACCCACACATCAATCAACAAAAGCCATTCTGACACCAAAAGCGCCTGGACTCTGTGGGAAGTACCAGTTTTCATGTGGGGAGAGCCTGGCCTGCTACAGGGTAATGGGGCTCTATTGACCTCTGAAGGCAGAAACCTCCCCCACCTTCCAGAGAGGCTGACTCACTGGGAAGACAGAAGGAACACAGGCCTCGCCTGAGAGCAGCATTACCTCTGAACCATGTCTTTAACAGATGATAAGAACCCATCCATACTTTTGGAGAACACCTCTGCTCCTCTCTTGAAAAAGTTGATCTGAAAGATACAATTGCAATACTCTGAACATCAGCTGGGAAGGTAAGTGGCCAGTTCCCTAACTGTGAGACCTTGTGGGACAACTGAGGGTTGCCAGCCCGCCCTGCTGGTCATCAGGCGGCATCTCTCCATTGCCTCCTCCAGCACACTGCTGGTAATCGGGCGGCATCTCTCCATCGCCACCTCCAGCACACTGGTTGAGAAGGCCCAAGTTTGTCAGTGGAGAAGGTGGAGCCTGGCAACCTTGTGGTGGCTCCTTCAGGAGACATGCTCAGGCCCAGCAGCACACGGACAAGCATCTGATGAAGTACAGCATGAGATGCCTGTCCTCACTGAGGGCTACCATCTATCTGCTTGAGCACACTCACTGAGCCCTATACTGCACACACGGACAGATGGTGAACTGAGCTATGGCAGACAGGAAACTGGGCTAAAGAGCCCAGTCTTTTTTTTTTTTTTCTCTTTTTTTTTTTTTTTTTTTTTTTTTTTTTTTTTTTTTTTTTTTTTTTTTTTTTTTTTTTGGTTTTTTGAGACAGGGTTTCTCTGTATAGCCCTGGCTATCCTGGAACTCACTCTGTAGACCAGGCTGGCCTCGAACTCAGAAATCCGCCTGCCTCTGCCTCCCGAGTGCTGGGATTAAAGGCATGCGCCACCACGCCCGGCTCTAAAGAGCCCAGTCTTAAGAGTGTCTTCCAACCACAGCTCTAGAGGGGATCTGGCATCAAGCAGCTGCTAAAACAGGTGATGCAGTCTGCTCCCCAGGGTTCAGGATGGGTACTTTCTCTGCCTATGGGAAAGAGGTACCCTGAAGACCTGGGAAGTTGGAATGAAACTGCAGGTTTGGTGCTCAAGGAAGGACTACTTGCTTCATTTCCTAGGTCTGGGTGCCAACACATGTGACAGGCCAGGCATGGGAAAGAGATATGGTAAGAATGTAGCTGCCAACCCTGAAAAGCTCAGCCTCCCTCTCTTGTAAGGCTTTCCCAGCTGTGACACAAGGCTGCAAAGACAGAAAGACCTTAGCCTTGTCTTGTCTGGAAGCTGAGTGTGGCCTGAGTCGTGTTATCAGCAGTATTCCGATATTCTTCCCTCTAATCCGAGAACCGGGGAATGTGTGCACCTGTCCTTAGGTCAGGGAGAGTTTGGACAGCTGAGGAGCAAGATTATCCCAACAGGGTAGTACACACGTGGGAGGCTCTGGCCCGCTGACCTCTAATTCAGATTAACATTGTAAATCCATGCCAATCCCTGCAACATCAAATACCAAACGATACTCATCAGTTAGTTTTCATCTTTTAAGTCAGCCTTTGGCATTTCTAATGGCTCGGCATCTGGGGTTTCCTGTCCTTCCCTGCTGACCTCCTTTGGAGCATTGCTTTAAGCCTCTGACTTGCTCTCCAGTTACTGTGAGCTCTCTGGGGCGACCCAATCCCAAGCAGAGGATAAATGGAGGGGCTTTACAGCCCCACTGCCTAGGGCTTACCCTGTCAATACCCCAGGAGAGGGTCACTTATACACTCCAGGATTTCACAGGGCTGTTGAGATGGCTCAGAGCACCTGTCCCCACGTCTGCAGGACTCACATGACAGAAGGAACTGATTCCTGAAGTTGTCCTCTTACTTCCACATGCATGCCAGGGCATGTGTAAGCTCCCCTCTACACACACACACACACAGAGTGTGATTCTGGAAAACCCATACAACTGATAAAAACCTCCATCCTGAGGCTGTGGAACTGAAATCAAGTTCAAGCCTATGTTCTGAGGACCAGAGAAGCCGAGCCCAGCTGGAAGCTCTGGTAACAGTTGAGCCCGAGGAACTTTCCCAGGGCATTGTGCACCTGTTGCCATGACGAGGCTTCCATTTCTCCTGATGGCTGCTTTGGGGTTTCCTCTCCTGGGAAGGGGCTCCCCTACCTGTCCGTGGGCAAAGCCTATCAAGGGTTCCATCATGGCCGCCCGCTTGCGGTACTGCAGGGTGTTGAGTGAGCAGTAGTACTGAAGGGACGAGAGGTGCTGTTTCCGCCGGGCAGTTGCTACCTCTTTCACAACTTCCGTCTTCACCTGGGGAGAGGGAAAGGGAAACTCCAAGTTGTTCACAGGGTCTGGGAATTTTGCCAGAGCACAAACCATCAGACATGGTTGTTTATTATAAACATTTTCATGACCAGCATAATGGCACAGAGATAATGTTCCACCTTAGCTTAAAAAGGAACCCCAATGAAATCACAACATGACAGCACCCCAGTCCCCGAGATGGTCTGAGTTAAAGCCAATACCCTCCAAGTGGCAGTGCCCAATGATACTCTTTAGGAAAATGGTTCAGCAACAAGTACCAAAGCCACACACACGTTGGTTCATGCAAAAGTCTATATAGTCCCAGGAAATAATTCAGCTCAAGGAAATCATGAGCGGAACTAAGTGTGTGCATGAAGATAGATTCAGTCGCCTGGGTTAGTGAAACGCCGGCAGCTAAACAGGAGCTCAAGTGACTGATCAGTACAGGAGTCAGACAGCAGGACAGAACACCACAGAGAAGTAAATCAGCACACGATTAGAATTTACAGTGGCTCCAAACTAGTGCTTAGAATTGTGACGAGGTGTACACACGAGGTGCAGAAAACTGTGAAGGTCCAGGCTCAGGAAAGGGGAAGAGCTCCACCACACAGCAGCAATGCCACAAGCTCAGAGAAGGATGTGACTGAGGAACCTCACCCTCTCGTTCTCCTTCTTCTTAGGAAGCCTGCTGTACTTTGCCATTGACATGTCACGCTCTAAAAATAAAAGACATTTGAGCACCAGGAAGGGTCAAAAGGCAAGAACAACGGTTGTCTGGCCTTCCCCTACGACACTCATACACAGCTGAAGCCCATGCACCGAAAATGGAAAGATGCCTACCTTTGCTGGCAAGTTCAAAGAGATCCTTCAAAGTGCTGACTTCTGAACAAGGAAAAAGACCAGATGTTAGAGCAGAGGAGCTGGAGCCATGTGAAGCCAGGGCACATGCTCTGTCCACAGCCCCTCGCTCCTCGGCTCCCACAGACCCTACCTAGCCTGGTGGCTACTGTCACACTTCACACCCAGGGGTCTGTAAGGGAGATGGACTCCTGGGGATGGGTGGACAGGGCACAGTCAGGTAGGTATCTGTCCTGGAAACCTGGCCTATAAGCTGAAGCCCTCAAGTGTCTTAGGCCATCTTCCTTTTTAATACGTTTCCTGTTGCCACCACTGTAGAAATCTGACTTATTAATCACCAGTGGGCATGGTGCTGGTTCCAGTGAAAATGACACAAACTGGCATACTGCACAGCCACAACACCAATAACCACGAGGGTGTCGTACCGTGGAGTGGGCAGTATGTGTTCTATTGAATTAGGGGTTCGGTTTGACTGTCCTTCCAGTGGTTCTCTTACTGTTGACTCTCCTTTGGGACTTCCTCCCTACTAATGGTGGAAGGACCGTGTTAGGCGTTGTCACACCGTCTGTTCTCTTGTGAAATGTCGAAGATACGACCAGAGTGAGAGGGGCCCGCTGGGCTGTTCTCCCCTTCCCTCCCACATTTCCGTTCTCTCTGCATTTTCTCCGATTAGAGCAGAGCTGCCTTCCAACAGTGTCTCATGCTCTCCCCAGGTGTACAGATTCCGCTGGAGCACAGATGAATGAAAGGCAGTAAAGCTGGCTGTGGTAGATGCTGGTATGATATGAGGTGGAGGCAGGAGGATCATGAGTTCAAGGCCAGCTTAAGCCAAACATTTATGGGACTGGAGAGACAGCTCAGTGGCTCAAAGTGCTTGCTTTTAGAGGGCTCAGGCTTGGTTCCTAGCATCTAGACGGGAGGTTCACAATGTCTGTAACTCCAGTTCCAGGGCATCAGAGGCCCTTTTCTGACTCTGGAGACCCCAGGCGCACATATATACAATCAGGAAAAGCATCCATATATAAAAATCAAATTAATTTAAAATTAAACAGGCAGTAAGATGTATGCTAAGGCACTATGTAAACAGACTGGGACTGGATTCACATTTGGCTGTGGTCAAATTCTTCAAGTTTCTGTCCTTGTGTCATGAGAACTGGGTGATTTGATTAGGTTTTCATAGATAAGAAGTGTTTGTTTTTACTACTAATTGAACATTTTTATTTTCCTTTGCAAAAGAATGGCCATTGTAAGCAACTGTAAACTCAAGATTCTAGACCTCAGAAATAGGTCAGGAAGGCCACCGTCACAAGGGCTGCTGGACATGCTCAGTCTAGGCTGTGCACCCCGCCCCCTCTGCTGCAAACACACAGGACACAGACCTGCAGTCTGGCAGATATATTACTTCTTTTTCCCTTTTGACTTTTTTGAGGCAAGGTCTCAAGTAACCTAGGCTGGCCTTATGCTTGGTCTGTGGCGAATATGACCATGAACACCTCATCTTCCTGACTATGTCTCTCAGGCGCTGGGATGGCAGGTGCATACCATCAAACCAGTTCATTACTTTGTACCTTTTAATTACGAAATATTAGGGTTGTCAAAGGGGCACTGGGCAGGGCTTAAAGCAGTGCAATCATTGTCACAACCTCAGGTGACACAAGGACAGCCAGCGGGAATTCCATTTTTAGTATTTGCCCATACATTTACTATAGCTTCTCTACCTAGAAGAGAATGGAATATTATATATATTTTAAATTAAGGTTATTATCATTTATGAACAGGTCTGTCTGTGTACCACGTGCATGCCTGGTGCCTATGGAGGCCAGAAGGCAGTGTCGGATCTCCTGGAACTAGAGTCATAAACAGTTGTAGGCCACCATTTGGGTCCAAAGCAGCCAGTGCTCTTAACCACTGAGCCATTTCTTCAGCCCAATAGTGTGTGTGTGTGTGTGTATTTTAAATTAAGGTTGTACTTTTTGGTTTTGTTTGCTTTTACTCAGTATTCTCAAATACACTTCTTTTGTTCATGTGTTTGTATGTTTTTTCTTTTTTCTAATATGGAATGTTTCACAAATTCTCATGTCTTTGGCCAAAGGTCATGCTAATCTTTTCTATTGTTTCAATAACCATACATAATTCTTTACTAAGTAGTAAATGAAATTCAGGTCACTAAAATTAGAGCATTTTGATTCACTTCTCTATTACCAATTTTTCTCCAGATAATGAATTTTTACTCTTCATTTGGACTACTTTTGATTACAAATACATCTAAAATTACAGTACAGTTCTCCTTCAGTTTAAGAACTGAATCCAGGGGCTGGTGAGATGGCTCAGCGGGTAAGAGCACCCGACTGCTCTTCCGAAGGTGATAAGTTCAAATCCCGGCATCCACATGGTGGCTCACAACCATCCGTAAGGAGATCTGGCACCCTCTTCTGGAGTGTCTGAAGACAGCTACAGTGTACTTACATATAATAAATAAAATAAATCTTTAAAAAAAAAAAAAGAACTGAATCCACTCAGAAGGCTACTCAGGAGGGTACCACTTACACTTCCTCACTCAGCACTGAGCATGAGCTTCATGGGACTGTGCTCACAGGTGTACCCCAGGCGCCAAGGGCTCGCGTCTGCCCTGCCCTCAGCCTGCACAGGAAGCACCTGGCACCGCCCATCCCCCTCTCTCCAAGGTCCCACTTCACAGTCCTCCTGTCCGTCCTTCTCAAGAACAGCTGCGCCCACCCTGGCATCCCTATCTACCTGCCAACATCTAAAGCGGCTCAGACTCCAGCTCAGACCACCCACACCCAGGAGGCCCGAGTGCTTTCTCCAGTCCATGGCCATCCCTTCTGCAGTCGCACTGCATGATATTACAATGATCTGCCTCTGTATCTGTTTTGTTTGCCCGTGGCCTCCCTCTGTTGAACCAGGAACATACAGAATCAAGAAAAGTTTGCTGAATGAAACTGCTTTAAAAGCATGATCGACAGCCTTGTGTTGAAAGGAGTGGATGCAGTAAGAATTCCCAGTAAGTAAGTTGACCTTCAGAAGAAGGTAACTGCACTCACTGCACCTGTTACTTTACCTGTGAGATCCTTCTCTCGAAACTGTATAACAGGGAGAACCATAGTGTCTGCCAGTTGCTTGGCCAGCTCTGTGTGGAGACCATTGAGCTGAAAGCAAAAGGACTTAGTTGAGAAAATTACACACATTATTACCGATACGGCTGCAGTTCAGCAGGAGACCATCACAGATGCTCCTGTGTGCCCAAGGGGCTCAGCTGGATGTCCTCAACACCCACCCTAGTACATGAAATGAGACAGGCCTGGAAACGTGTTGATGAAGGCAGACCTCCCAAGTGTAGCACCATCGAGGCTTGCTAAAGGCATCTCTGGCTCAGTCGGTCGTCTCTGCTCTCTGTATTCTCAGACCAGGCGGCACCCTCCCAGAGCCCACACAGCCCATTGGCTGGCACTGACTGCAAGCTGCTGGCAGGACTCTGTGGCTTGCTACCTCACCAGGCCTGTCAGCAACCTCGCTCACAAGAGCGATGGCCACACCAGAAAAACCAGCCTGCCAGGAACTGGTTAGGGTTGGCCCAACCTCACGCCCAGCAGAGGCCAGCAGACACACAGAGGAGACAGAGGATGGTACCATCTGTATACCAGCTTCCCATTGTGTACGCCATGAGCTTCCCTTGCCCTGTGAACTGGGGGTTATTTGCAATCCTCATTTGACTCAAGGCAAACAACTCTCTAAATTCAGAGGGATGTAAACCATCGCTAGGAGTGAAATCCATCTTTCTCCTCAGCCCAGCACACAGTGCTGCCCAAACCTCACAATCTACAGACTGGGCACCAGCAATGGACAGTGGAAGGGACTGTCCCTAGGAAGGTGACTAGTGGCAAGTGACTCAAGGCCATGTTTGAAGTCAGCAGTCAGCAAGGCTGTCTTCAACAGTGAGGCTGCATGCATACCACTACCCGGTGCATAATGCACCTATCCTATAGGGTTTACCCTCTGGGGTCATAGGTCATAGTCATAGGGGCTATGGTCAAACCCTTTGCCAGGTCTGCAAACACCATTAATGTCTCTATCGGTTGGGTAACGTCCCACCGTTGAAAGAAGACTCTCCTTACGTTCTTCTGTCGGTATGACCATTCACGGTGACCCCGACCTCCCGACCCCCAAAGGATCTTACTAGTATCATTCTTTGCATTACGAAAGTAACTGTCGATTGATTTGTAGTTGTTCGTGAGGACGATACCACTGAGACCCGAGTCCGCCCGTGATTCGTATCAGGAACGTGATCATGCATGCCAGACTCCTCCTGCCTGACCCTCCTCTTCCTAAGGGTGGCATTCATG
The DNA here is from genome assembly GCA_902729485.2 of Mus minutoides. Classification (NCBI taxonomy): domain Eukaryota; kingdom Metazoa; phylum Chordata; class Mammalia; order Rodentia; family Muridae; genus Mus; species Mus minutoides. Next base: position 45,587 of record LR756422.1, on the reverse strand, counting down.
TCCTTTGCCTTTGATCATGCATGCCAGACTCCTCCTGTCTGACCCTCCTCTTCCTAAGGGTGGGATTCATGTCGTTTGCCTTTTGTGTGACATGAGAGGTGAGCAGGCTGATGATGTCTAAGGAAGGAACTGAGAGTCACAAGAAAGATCTCATTCCAAGACATCCTATTAAATGTGCCATATGCACCTCTCCTTCCTGCTCAGTCATTCTCCTTCCAGGGTCAGCTGGCTCATCTTTAAACTTGCCTGATTCTGCTATGGATAGAGAAACTAACTCAGAAGTGACTCTCTTCTCATACCTCGACCCAGTCAGAGCAGCTTAGACATCAGGAGGCTTGTGTGAGCTCTGTCCCTACAGACCCCTTGACACTACCAGTGACTCACGCCCATCAAGAGCCCACACTGCCTCCCAGAAGGCAGTGAGTAGCAACTGTCGGCTGGCTGTCCTAGCCACTCTTCTGACAACCAGCCTCATCCCCTCAGAGGCTTTCTTCTGCCTAGGGACATGTGGGATTCGGGGGAGGCATCTCACTGCCTCTCCAAGTTATTCACTCATGATTAATAATTGTAAAATTGAGTAAATTAAAAAATTCTTCACTACTCTCAAACATTATTTTGCTGCTCTGTAATTACATTTTAAAATAGATTCTATAGCATTCAACATATTTTTTTTACATTTGTGTGTGTGTGTGTGTGTGTGTAGTCAGTTCTCTCCTTCTATCATGTGGCTTTGGGACTGAGCTCCATGTCAGGTATAGTGGCATGCCCTTACCCATGGGACTATCTCACTGGTCTGTTGACATACTTTAAAGAGATCCCACACAGGAGTGAAAAGCATGATGGTCAATTATGACTACCAGTTTGACGGGGTTGTAATCATTGTAGAAATAAACCTCTAGGCATGTCTGGGATGAAGTTTTTAGATCAGCTTAGCTAAGAGAGGAGGAGCTTCCAGACTGCTGAACCCTGGCACTTGTGTCCCTAGAGAGGTTGGAAGCTCTGTGTCCCTCCCTACACCTTGCCAACATGTCATCACCTTCAGCTGGTCATTGTGTACTTTGTGATATCTTAATATAGCTGGTAACCACAGCGAGTCCTGAGTTACAGACCATTCCCACAAATTCCTAGCCTCCAATTTTAGCCAGTCAGTCAGAAGCTCCAGAAGCCTGGGACTAGAACTGGTGCCTAAAAGTCGGGACAGTTCTGTGGGATTGGGCCTTTAGCTTGTGGGACCCTCTGGGCTCTGCAGGTGCTGTAGACACAGCCAGAGAAACAATTTCAGTGTCTTTTCCCCATGGTTCAATGGGACGATAAAAAGCTCAGAAACGATGGCCAGTTTACTATTCCTCTCTAGTGCTCCCCACAAAGCTCTCCGAAGTGTAGGTGATGGTGCTGCTCAGTGAACGCTGGTGAGGTGAGCACCTGCAACCGGTCCAGTTCTATACAGATGCTGAACCCAGATTTACCCTGGCTCAGGGCCTGGCCACCGCACGCTCTGTCCTGCGTTCTCCACATGTTTCTTATGGTGGTCACACTGCTAAGTCTTTAAAAGCTAGAGTGTATTATACTTCCAGTATTGCAGAAGGGTCTCTTGGTACCAGCAGTTCTGAAGCTCTGAGGGCTTTTATTTTAAACAGTGCTGAATTAAACCCAGGGCCTTGCACATGCTAGGCCACATCCCTGGCTCACTTACAATTTTTACAACTAAGATTTATGCAATTTCCTAAAAACCATCGTTTCCCACAAATATAATAAAATGTGTATGAAATCTTTTGTAATGTGTTGAATTACATCCCCCTCAAAATACACAACCATCTAGAACCCAGAACATGAGAGCTTGTGGAAACAGGGTCTCAGCAAATGTAACCAGGACAAGGAAAGGACCCTGAATTTCCTGGTGGACCCTGAGCTCAGTGACAGTGTCTTTATAACAAAAGATACAGACAGAAGATGAGGGCAAGGAAGGCCATGTTAAGTCACAGCCAGATGTGGGAGATGCTGCCACAGGAGTGTGGCCTTGCGGGTTCCTTGGGATGGTCTTCTGACCTCCAAAGCGTCAAGACAATGAACTATTGTTTGAAGCTATCTAGCTTTAGAGGGAGACACACGAAGGCAGGCTGAGAAACCAGGAAACGGAGTGCTCGAAAGTCCTTGTGGTTTATTTTCCCTCCAAATCACAATTACAGTGTTAATACCACCTCTGTTATGGAATGTGCCTCAGAAATCTCAGGTATTCTAAAATGCACAAGGGTCAAACCAGAAAAAGGAAAGTTCATAAAGAAAAATTTCCAGATCTTACCTCATCCAGCATTTTGGAAAAATAATGTAGTGTTGAAATTACTTCTTCGTCGCCTTTGCCCAGTGCAAAATTCTAGAATAAAGAGAGTTAAAAAGCCGGATGTTAAAGGCATGCAGGAATTCACTCTGGAAACCCAGCCCAAGCCCCGTGCGGACACCACTGCCGCCTTCTCCCCGCGTGGGCACCACTGCCTTCTTCTCCCCGTGCGGGCACCACTTCCTTTCTTCTCCCAGGGGCACAGCAGAGGCAGTCTGTCTGAGAGGTGTGCCAACACCCCACCCGGACCATGCCATTTGTCTGAACAGGATGGTATCTCTAGGGTTCTGTCTGGGCGGCTGGTGCTGAGTGGCTTGGCCTTCCTGGAGCCCTCGGAGTCGTTGGTTAGTTTGAAGGATCCTCATGGAGGTTTCGGGATTATCCCAGTTATAATTTATCAGTGGTAAAAGATAAAAGGAAAAACCCCTGGCATAGAAGAAAGGAAGAGAGACAAGGAAGGTGGAGGGAGGAGATAGGAACCCTTCTACAGGGTGCCTCTGGAGACCCTGTAAGGGGCCTCTTGGGTTCCTCGGCACTGCACTGTAGTGCACAGTCACTGTCAAGTTACCTGTTTTTCATATGCCAGCAGCTGTCTCGAAAGCTGCTGAGTAGCCAGGCACATTTCATTCTGTGGGAGAAGAGCAGAGCAGAGCAGGTCAGCTTTGTCGGTGTCACGGGCCACCTCAGAGCAGCCCTGACAAGGAGTACGGACGCCTGGGCAGTGATTGGTTTTCCTTCTAGACAGGGTCTCACTTGTAGCCCAGGCTCTCCTGGAACTCAAGAGTCTCCTGGCTCAGCCTGCTGGGCTTATCGGTTTGCACCACCATACCTGGAGACTGTGTCTAGGCAACACTTAGAGGGCCACACGGAGGCAAAGCCAAGCTTGCCTTAGAACCAGTAAGGCCCTTAACCAACTGCCCTGCCCCTTCTTATTCAACCAGTAAAGCAAAGGGATGCAGACACAGTCCCAGTCCTCTGAGATGTAGGAGGGAAGGTCAGCAGAGCATCGACTACATGTATGATGGAGGCTGCAGAGGAGAAACCTGGGTGTGCCAGGAGGGGGAGATGCCTAACGAAGCAAACCCCCAGGAAGCCAGGGAGCTGGCCAGCCGGGAGACACAGCTTTCCAGAAAGAGGAACCAACACTGGGGGGCAGCTCTCAGGAGCTGCCTGTGGATGGTGGCTGGAACAAGAGCTGCAGAGCACAGAGGCCACAGCCATGCGCAGCCTCAGCCCTTGCTGAGGGGCCGTGAGGAGGGTGTGGGCTGGGACCTGGCACCAGTGACATCTGTGGCAGAAGCATAGCATTCCCCCAGCTCCAGATGACCAGAGGGGAGGGAGCTCTGCTCGAGGAGTTGCACCATCCAGCAAGGCTCTGATGCTGGTCCAGCCTGTTCCTGATCCTGCATCCTCCAGCCTGACCTCACCGTCCTCCTCCTCCCAATGCGGCAGACCTCTTGAGCATGACTCTTGCTTCTAGGCTATGTCCAAGCTGCTCACCATCTCGGGGTCATTCCTGAGGCTGTGCCAGAGCACAGAGTGTGTCCCAGCAGGAACAGGCTGAGAGGCGACTTTCATGGTCTTGGCTTCTGTATTCTTTCTCTGGGGCTGCAAGTCCTTCAAGGTCAAGTCCTGCACTCAATGAGACTTTGCTCTGTTTTACTTTGCATGGGTGTCCTCTGCCTGACCTACCAGAGTCCAAACCCATTTTCTGGGACCTTCTCAACAGAACAGGCTATACTCCCCAGCTACTTCCATCTGCCTTATAGAGCAGGCATGGCTGTGATTACATGGCTCTCTCCCTCCTTCCCAGAATGCATGGCCCTGACTTTAGCTACCTTACCCTGCCCTCCGTGTCCTTCTCCTTTGGAACTGACCACAAGTAGCAGTCACTGGGCCAAGGAAGCAGGTGAACAAACACACAGGACTGTATCCTTTGTTTACACAGGGACAGGCAACAGCTCTTAGCACACAGCAGCCATTCAGCATGTTTGATGAATAAGTATATGAACAGGTCAAAAGATCAATCTAAACTCTTAAGTCTAAAACAATACCTGTCCGGGCAGTGTGGCGCATGCCTTTAATCCCAGCAGTCGGGAGGCAGAGACAAGCAGATTTCTGAGTTTGAGGCCAGCCTGGTCTACAGAGTGAGTTCCAGGACAGCCAGGGCTACACAGAGAAACCCTGTCTCAAAAAACCAAAACAAACAAACAACAAAAACAAAAACAANCCCCCCCCAAGCAAGCACTCACATAGGGCTTGCCTGCCCAGAACTGAGCACAGTGGGCAGTGTCCTCACTGCATGAAGGCTTCATGACACCCTGTCAGTCTCGGCTAATGGGACCTACACCCTGGGAACTAAGAAAACCTGTGAAAGTGGGAGCTGGGTCAATATTCAGTCGACATGCAAGCGGTAGGTCTAAGAGGGCCGCTTGTTAGGAACACAAAGCTCACTCTTTCCTGGGAGCAAGACAGCAAGAGAGGTGGCCCAGCATTTAGATTCTAGTGGAGTTCTGAGAGCTCTGTGTGTGTGTGTACACGCACAGACACATTTGTGTTTCTCTGGTGTACTGGAACCCAGGGCCTTACAGTTAGGCAAGGCTCAACCTTTGAGCTACAAATTTGACACGTGTCTTTCTTTTCATGGTCCTGCAACAGCTCTTGGGCCACTGTCTACACTTGGCTACTTCACATTAATCCTTAAAAGAGAAGCCGGGGCTGCCAGGACGGCCCAGTGGCAGAGTGCATGGTTAGCATGCGGGAGGACTCAGGTTTGATCTCCAGCATAAGAAAAAAAGACAAGCTAACAAAGGGTTTGCAGACAGCACCTCCTATGTTAAAGAAGCTCTTGGTCAGTTGACAAGACCAGACAAGGGGCTAGCAAGCCTGATGGGCAAGCTCACCGTCTGGTAAGGGAATGCTTGCCTTACCATGCCAGAGAGGGTTACTGCTCATCTGAAATCACCAAGAGCCTCAGTGGGCAGCACCATCTATGGCAGGCATGAAGGCTCAGACTGAGATGGGGGAAATCCACCTGCGGTCAGTCGCAGACAGCCATGAGCTTAGAGGTCTGTTCCAAACGCTACAGATGTGGCCTAAAGTCAAGAGGCTGAGAGGCACATTCACGCTAGTCCCCACGACCCACAGTGTAGAAGAGGGTGGGCCGACATGCTGACAGATGGCGCTGCCCTTCTGAGGAGCCATGGGAAGCAGGCATGGGGTGAGCAGATGAGGGTGTGGAGGCAGGGTCCCCCGTAGCTCAAATAGAAGACAGCAGGGGATGAGGGGAGAACTGACGGGCTGTTAAGGAGATGAGAGCCCTAATGAGATACCAGATCACACCGGAGGTCAAAGTACCCCAGCAGGACTGCACTGGGTGTGGTGAGGAAGCCAGAGAAGCCAGAAGAGCCAGGCCTCAGTTCAGTGAGGAGGAGCATGGGTTTCTGATGATCAGGGTCCAGCTGGGATGGCAGCTTCCAGGTGGAGAAGACCTGCAGCCAATCCCAAGCTGGGCATGAGAAGGGAATGAGAAAGGCACGAGCCTGAGTTGGCAGTCTATGGGACAATGAAAGCCCTCATCACCCCTTCCATGTTCAGACTACTAAGTGCCCAGGCTACTGGGCACACAAGGGCCCTCTGGCTAGGAATGCCCAGGCCACTGGGCACACAAGGGCCCTCTGGCTAGGAAGGGAGAGAGGGTGGGAAGAAGGGTACTTAGAGACACTCTGTTGGCTATGAGGTCAGTGAAAGGTCAAAGGGGATCCTGAGCACAGAGCAGTGAGCTGGGTAGACGGTCTGGCACACCGGAGAACAGCCAGAGACACACTGGTGGGGTGGCTGGCCTGCAGCTTTCTGCGCTCATGGTACTTGCTGAGGGAGTTTGCTCATGGTACTTGCTGAGGGAGTTCAGCTTTGCTAGTGGCCACCCAGAGCCACAGGAGCATCCTGGGATGGGGAGGTGGAAGGTTGTAGGACAAAGAAAGAATGAAGCCAGGAAGCCTTCCTGTGGAGAACCACTGCCTCCCAGAAAATCCTGAAAACTGGCCTTTCACAGTGGCAATAGGCAAGTCATTGGGAAATCAAGAAGAGCATAGTTACAAAGGAGATTCAGGCCCTGGCTGGCCATCGCTGGTGACCCTGCCCAGGAGCAAATGCACACCACTCTGGGAGGGNTGAGAGAGCATTCCAGAGAGCAGAAAGACTTAAGACAGAACAGTTCCATGGAAGAAGACAGAATTATGGGAGGAGGTTGAGGGAAGGCTAGGAAAGGGCTTGCTCCAGAGGAAGAGGGTGTGCCAGAAGACTGGGCATTGCCAGGAGCGAAGGCTGAGTGCCAAGCACCAGACAGGCCCCAAGGCAGATGAGGAGGAGAGGCCATCACTGTTGCTGTGTCCCAGGGGATGGCTGCTGGGGCTCATCTCGTGTTCTACAGCAGCAACTCTGCAGACAACCCAAGGACTGAAGAAAACTCACAGTGACTTATCTTGCCAGCATTCACAGTCACAAAGAAAACAGCCAGGACTGGGGTTCTGGCCTGTTGAGGCCAAGGTCACTGGTTAACCCTGTACTTGAGGGGATGAGTCAAAGTGGCCTTTTGATGCCATGAAGGCTTCGGAAGCTGCAGGCTGAAGCGCTGTGGAGCCCCATGCAGAGCAGCCATGGCTAGGCTCTGTGAAGCTGCCTCCCATGACCTCTCGGCTCTGCCCCTTACAGCTGAAGCTGCGACCTGCTTCTCAGTCTCAAGCAGGTAAATAAACCCGTCTCACTGTCAGGATTCTGAAATATATTAATTAAAATAATCTTGATTTAAAACTAATGAGAAGGGCTGGTGAGATGGCTCAGCTGGTAAGAGCACCCAACTGCTCTTCCGAAGGTGATGAGTTCAAATCCCAGCAACCACATGGTGGCTTACAACCACCCGTAATGAGATCTGACGCCCTCCTCTGGTGCGTCTGAAGTCAGCTATAGTGTACTTATGAATAATAATAAATGAATCCTTGGACCGGAGAGAGCAGGGACTGAGCAAGAGGGGCCGACCAGAGCAAGCAGGGTTGACCAGAACGAGGAAAAAAAAAACTAATGAGAAGAGGAAAGTCACTCTAGGTTTTAAAACTGAGCCCCATCTCCGACAACTAAAGAGTTATCAGGCGGGCTGGTGAGATGGCTCAGCGGATAAGAGCACCCGACTGCTCTTCCGAAGGTGATAAGTTCAAATCCCAGCATCCACATGGTGGCTCACAACCATCCGTAACGAGATCTGGAGCCCTCTTCTGGAGTGTCTGAAGACAGCTACAGTGTACTTACATATAATAAATAAAATAAATCTTTAAAAAAAAAAAAGTTATCAGGCTCAGAAACCATGCTGTTCTATATGGACAGGAAAAGCCTATGAAAGGCAAACCCTTAGCTGGGGCTGACCAGTTTGTCAGTGGAGACCAGTGTGTCAAGAACACAGCACCACACACAGGAATGACTTCAGGCTTCTCTGGTTCTGCCACTCATCGGCTGTGTGGCCCGAGGCAATCTACACAACTTCTCTGAGTCTTAGATTCTTCACCATATAATCATCTTTAATTAGGAAAACTAAATGAGATAATGTACAGGAGGTGCCTGGCCTGGTGTGTGACACTTATGTGTGTAAGGGATAGAAGAACCCTGTCTGCCTCCTATAGTCTCCCCCTTGGCTGTCACACGCTCACACCATGGATGCCTGCTGCTCTCACTGCTGCCCAAAGGCATGGGATCTTATTCAGCTTAATCTCTCTCTCTCTCCCTCTCTCTCTCCATCTATTGTCTATTATCTGTCTATCCGTAAACTATCTATAAACCATCTATCTACATTCCTACCTAGATATTATCTATCTATCTATCTATCTATCTATCTATCTATCTATCTATCTATAAACTATCTATTGTCATCTAAAGAATATTTCCTTTAACATTTATTTGGTGTGTATGTGTGTGCAAGCATGTGGAAGTTAAAGACAGCTTTTGGGAGTCAGTTCTTTTCTTTCACCAGGGAATTAAACTCTGGTCATCAGGCTTGGTGGCAAATACCTTCACCTGCTGAGCCACCTTTCCTGCCCAAGTACATTGCTGTGTTTAAATAACTTTACTCCCCTTCTCTCCTATCTTAGCCTCAGCTTGAGATTATACTGTTTCCACATCTAAAAAGGGATTTTAGGGCCCACAGTTTTCAGATGTTCGGGATGTACTATGTCTATGCTCCTCAGGTTTGGTGAAGAACAGCTCAGAGCTGGCTGTGGGGGTGCACAACTTCATTCCAGGCTGCACAGGGCTGCACAGTGAGACCCTGTGTCAACAAACAGAAAAATGAAGGAAAATCCCCAAACAGAAAAGAGCAGAGATGTGGCTGGACTGCCGGCTTTGCTGAGAGGAAGTGAACAAGCCTACAGTAACCAAGGTAACCACGGCTGTCACTTAGCAGAGACCCACCAGGGAGGGCCTGGAGAGAGGTCAGCAGGGAAGAGCACTGGCTACTCTTGCAAAGCTCTGGAGTTTGGTTCTCAGCGTCCACGGCAGTGGCTCTCAACCTCCTGTAACTCCAACTCCAGGGGATCTAACACCCTCTTCTGGTCTCCAGGCACACCCACACATATGTATGTATACACATATACACACACACCACATATACACAGCATCACACACACACACACACATCACACATAACACAAACATACACACTGACACACATCTCACACACACAACAGAACACACCCATGTGGGACCATAATGGCCAAGGATTCCAGAGGAAGGGTCAACAGAGCTTCAATCCCAAATACCTTAAACTTGAGGATGGCAGGAGTTGCCTTCTTCCCCACCTCCCAACCTGGTTCTACAGAGGCAGCCCCTCAGATCAACCTTAGTAAGAATTTACTACCCTGACAGCAAATTACCAGGCTTCACTCCTTGTTTGACCTTATAAGGTCCCAACTCCCACCCCACCCTGCCCACCGTACCCTACGGCCCCTGAGTATGTAGAAGAAATATCTTCTAACACCTCTGCCCTGGCCAATGGTACACAGCCACACAATCTTCGCCCCTAGAAATCCTGGCCACTTCCCCAGGGGCACAGATACCTGGCTTACCACCCCTCCAATAAACAAACTAGTTCTCTAAAGCTGTTCCTGGGTGTGTACATTGCACTCACCCTTGCCTGGCTAAGCTTCCCTGCCTCCAGTCCAGCCCGGGCTACCCTGATAGCATAGTGGTGGACACAGGGTCTCTCTCTCTCTCTCTCTCTCTCTCTCTCTCTCTCTCTCTCTCTCTCTCACACACACACACACACACACACACACACACACACACACACAGAGAGAGAGAGAGAGAGAGAGAGAGAGAGAGCTAGAGAGATTTTTTAAACATTAAGTTATTAAAACACTGTTCCCAGACAATAACCAGAGTGGCTTGTCTTCCACTAGAGGAGAAGGGTGGGCTGTAAGAACTGCTGGCTTTACTAACCCTGCCAACAGCAGGCAGCCTTTCTGACCACAGTCAGAGCCATCACTCCCCGGGTCCCCATCTCACTATGGCAGCTGAGAGAAGGAGCTAAGCAGCTCTCTCCTAAGCCTGAGTGGATCCAACATTAAACAAAACAACTCTAAACCTACTTCAGAAAGGAAGAATTATCATACACATGGATCCTATCAAATTTATTGAATGCAAAGCCTGTGCCAACTTAACTGTATATTTATCTTTGTGTTCTTTCTCAGGCCCCTCAGGCATCTTGAACTTACTTGTCCAGTAGTCTGAAAGCAGCAGAGAGCCCTAAACAAGATTTTGTTCTGTTAGTGATGCAGGAGGCTCATCTTCTCTGTGGTGAACAGCCACGATGGGGCTCACTTCACTCCTAGCCTGGGCAATGGCTCTTCTGCCAGCTAAGAGACAAAACAGGGCCACACAAACTGTTGACCAGAGATACCAACCAACCCCCTTGCTAACTCACAGGCTCATTCCAGAGGTTAAGCCAAATAAAATCTAAAAGCTCCCGCAAACCAGCCCAAAGAGGGGTCTGCTCTCGGAACTCTCTCTACTTCTCTTTCACTGTCTTGTTTTTTTGTGGGAACACAGCAGCAGTAAGGTCAGCATTACTACACTGCATGTACAGACATTGACTTTATTTACACAGAGTCTGTAACTCAGTTAGATAACTTGTGTCCTAACCTTCAGAGAAGGCACTCTGTTCTACTGGGTAGATCAGAAATGGTTTAATAAAAATCTCCCTAATCTTGGAATTATCAAACTAATGTGTTAGGACCTGAATACAAACCCCTACAAACTCTCATCTACAGGACTGCACCTTTAAATATTTTATCAAACACCTTTGTTTTTGCCAGCTAGAAGCCACATCAACTTATAGGACAGAAGGTAAGATATAAATGTGTACATTTATAGACGGCCAGCACATAACTTACTTCTATGACATAACTAGTGCTGGTAAAGACAAAGAGGACACTGTTTATAAATTCAATATTTGACAGCTATTTCTGTATGTTAAATGCTTAGTCTTTATTTTATCCTTGAGGTCATATTAACAGCACTATTAACTTCAGATTCCTCATTATGTTCCCAAATACCCCAGGCTTTCTCTAAGTGATTCTGTGTTTGCATACCATAAAGTGCTTCTCTCGAGAGAGAGAGAGCAACTCTTGTCCCAGTTCCCAGTCAAAATTTCTAGCTTCTATTCTGAGACAGCAACTTTAATTTTATCTTCTCTACTTTTTCTTGGTCTTCCTCCTTCTAAACTAAGCCCAGAGGACACTCACCAGAGCAGGCTGATTAAAAATACCTGTGTCTCACCAGCCACATAAATTGCTTTTAAAATGTAATAGTAAAACAGAAAAAAAAAAAACTATGTCTTCCTAAAACAAACAACAAACCAATATATATATATATATATATATATATATATATATATATATATATATATATATATATATATATATATATATATATATATATATCTCAAACTCTACTAATACAATTCAATATATCTAAATGTAAAATATTTAAGGTCTAACATGAAACAAAACCAAGAAAACCAGGGTGGCAGGGTGGCCAGGATGAAAACATAGAAAAGAATTACTAGCATAAAATATACACATCTCAATGCAAGCAAAATACACCTCAGCCTTTCCAATAAACCTGAAAAGCCACAGCCCTGCCTGTGTGAATCGGGAAGCTGCTGCCGGCCAGCTGTCTCTAGGGCTTTTGCACAGTTCTGCAGCGGTAGCCAGGGAGGAGGGCGCTGGCCAGTCCACAGCCCACATGATAGTCATGTGCTGAGTTGGAAGTTGGGCTCCAGCCTCTCAGAATGCAAGACCTACTTAGCTTTGGCAAAAGTACTTTTCTGGCTCAGAAGAAAAAATTTGTAAGGAAGTGTTTTGACTCTTCAGCAAATGGTGTGACAGACACGGGAAGGCAGAGCAGAGGCTCCAAGGACTCGGGGACATAGAACCACTTAAGTGTTGGGGCTTGAAAGCATTGAACAGGAGACAGGATCATTGTATTCAGTTACTAACTAGCAAGTAAGAAGGTCGGGGATAAGTATAGTCAATGTTTTATTTTTTCTTTTTGTATTAAATTTGGAGTATTCAGAGGAAAATAAAAAAAACATTCAGTATAAATAATGAAATAAAATCTGAGAAAGTCATCATATTTTCCCAAATTCTGAAGTGCTTACCAAAACAAACGAGCACTCAAGATCACAATCAAGAAGGTAACTCTTTGCAACACTAAAACTACCTGCATGGTTTGAGAGTACGGCTTAGTAGCCGAGCACCTGCCTAGGCCTCGGGCCCTAGGTTCAATTCCTAGCCCCACAACACACGATTTATTTTTGAGGTAGTCTCACTATATATCCCTGGCTGGTCTGGAACTATGTAGATCAGGCTGGCCTTAAACTCACAGAGGCCCACCACACCTAGAGGAACACACGTTCTAATTACTAAGTGACTCTTGTAAGTCTCTATCTCTGGCCCCGACCTCTGGCTCTAACTTTCAGAAAGACTCTTCTCTTACTTCAGGGCCTCATGAACCCTCAGACCTAATGCTTCAAGGGAAAACTATGAGCTGGGGATAGTGGCGCATGTCTGTAACCCCAGTGCTCAGGAGGCAGAGGCAGAGGTAGGAGGATCAAGGGTTGATCAGCTACAAACTGAGTTCCAGGCCAGCCTAGACCACATAAGACTGTCTCAACCCCCCCCCCCCAAAAAAACAATGATACAGCCCACAGAGTCAACATACACACATCCTTGTGCCTCTGACTTTCTGTGTTCTCTCCTGGGGCTGAAGTCAAGGGCCTGGACAGTCTCAGTGTCTGTCTGTCTGTCTGTCTCTCACTATGTCTTCTCTAGCTGACGTACAGGAACTGTACATATCCACAGGTAGTACTGACACTTCATTACAGTGTGCACTGTGTAACCACCAAATAAAGAAATCACAACTACTGCAGTCACTCTCCTTTGGAGACCCTCCTGTCACAGCTTGGGTCTCAGATGACCCTAGAGGTTAGCTACCAGCTGGTGGCACTCCTTTAATAGCTTGGGTCTAGTGAAGGAAGTTAGGTCCTTGGAGTGTGCCAGGCCTTCCTCTAACCCTTGGGCACCATCAAGTGTGCAGCTCTCTCCCCCAGGCTCTCCACAGCACCATGGACTCCCTCACCCCAGGTCCAAGTGCACATGTACTGAACAGAGGTGTTGAGCCAGATAGCCCATCTCACCTTGTAAACTGATTTTCTTGGGTATCTTGTCACGGTAACAGAAAACTAACTTAGACACCCGCACAACTCTCCTGGGGGAGATGAGCCTTCTCCCTGGCCTCCAGGTGTTTGGTAGTAACGGTCTGTCTCCTAACCAAAGTAAGCTCTCAAAGGGTAAAGACTGGGGCTTCTTCTCATGGTGAAGAATGCCTAATGGCTATAATGACTATATACAATTGTATTTTTAAATTTTTCAATTGCATTGGTGAGTGTGTGTGTGGGGGGGGATGTGCATGCCGCGGCACGTGTGTGAAGTTGGTTCTCTCCTTCTACCCTATCAGTTCTGGGGATGGAGCTCAGGCTGTCATGCTTGGTGACAGACCCTCTGAGCCGTCCCACTCTGCAGGGTCATGAAGGGTCCCGCACTTCTGCCTGTGGTACTTCACGCCCTTCATATCATCAGTGAGCAGAAGAGATGTGAGCACACACAGATTTACATCAGCAGCATTAATGAAGACCATCCACTGTCACTAACACTTCTACGAGTAACAATTCTGTAGGCAAGTAACTCACTTCTCCCTTGGAAAGTGATGAATGTGGCAGTTCTTGTTCATAAAACGCTTTGCTCTTGCTACTCAGCAATTTATTCCCCATGGGCTTTCAAGCCAAGCTATTTGTTCCTCAAACACAAAGAGGCTACCCCATCTTCAGAGAGAAGCCTTGGAAAGCCATGCCCACCCGCCCACGCTGACACCCAAGACTGCCTAAGTATGAGAAAGACAAAGAGCATCGAGACACTGAGCCCACACATTCATAAATGTGGAGGCTCCATGTTTCCCTTTAGGGTTGGATTAAAAGGATAATTCAAAGCAGTTATGTGGGTCCCCTCCTGATTCTAGTTACAGAAAGATCCCAGCACTTTCTCAAGCAAGGGTAACATGACTATCCCTGGTTTGGAGGTAAAGAAAAGTAAAAAATAAAACAAAACAAAAGGTAAAGAAAAGTAAAAAATAAAACAAAACAAAAAACAAACAAAAAAACCAAAACCAAAACCAAAACCAAAACCAAAACCAAAACCAAAACCAAAACCAAAACCAAAACCAAAACCAAACCAAACCAAACCACCTACACCCAATTCTGATATGTGTACATGTTCATGTATGGGGGTGTTACATACACACATGTGAACATGTATGTGGAGGCCAGGGGTCAATTTCATTTGTCCTCTCTTGTCCTACCTTCCTGAGACAGAGTCTGTCACCTGGGACTCACAGACGAGCCTAGGGTGGCTGGCCAATACGCTCTATGGGGTCTGCCTGTCTCTATCCTCCAGCGTTGGAAAGACACTAGCATGATACTGTGCCTAGCTTTGTAATACGCATTCTAGGGTTCCAACTCAGGTCTTCACTAAGCCACCCTCTCAGTCAACAATTGATTTTTATTTCAAGATTATTTTACATGAGATTTTTCTTACTTCAAGGGAAGGGTGGGTGTCATACCTGTGCGCCATAGACACGCTGCATGGCCTGCAGCAGCTGGTTGGTGTAATCTGTGAGGGTGCCAGCATCTTCTTCAAATACACTCAGCAAGGAGCACGCCTGCAGGCAAAGAAGAATGGTCAGTCTTCACTGTCAGCAACAGTTATGAAGGAGGGACAGACAGACAGCACAGGAACCGCCTGGACCTGGGAGGGGAAGTGTCTGGTGCTCATTCTTTCTACCAGAGTGCAGGGACAGGAGGTTACACTTGCTCAGGACCAGAGAAGAAAGCCCATGTCTAGGGCGGGGCTTGTGGCTCAGTGTACAGTACCTGCTAGCACTCCCAGCACCACCAGAAGGAACCATGAAGACGGAAGCACAGTCATCTGTGCTGACTTCTGGGCCTACCTATACACACGTCCACTCATTAACAGTATCAGGAGAGATGGCCTCTCTTTTCAAGTCCTCGCAGGGAACACGGGGCCCTACTGTGGACCAAGTATGATCACCCAGCAGCATGGCCTTCACCACTCAGTCTCATCCAGCTGCTTGGTGTCTGCAGTCCAGGGTATCCTGCAGACTGTCATTGTTTCCTCTTAAGATAAATAACACAGTCAACTTCCATGGTGGTGGTGGTAGTGTGTGTATGTGTGCGTGTGAGAGAGAGCTGTGCGTGTGAGAGAGAGAGAGCGACAGACAGAGAGACAGACAGAGTGCTTGTGTATGAGAGAGAAAGATTGAGAGGGGTGTGTGTGTGTGTGTGTGTGTGTGTGTGTGTGTGTGTGTGTGTTGTGTAGAGCTTTTAAGCTCATGATCAGGAATCGCAAATGTCCTGGCCCAGTGGCAGAAGCTCTTGGCATAAAACTCAAACAGCACCCATTATGCTGGTCCCTTCTCTAAGGAGGAACTCTCTTCTGAGGGCAGCTGAGCAACTACAGTAACTAAAATGTATTTCCCGCCATGTCATACACGGTGCCAGGCACATGCTGAGCACTACTGAAATCTTTATATACTGGGTGGTGTGTGGACAAGGGTCAAGGCATCACATAATCAAGATCCACTCACATACGTGAATTCACAACAACGAGAGCTCAGTAAATAACCAAGGAGACAAAGAGGACACAAGACACACTAGTGAGGTCGTACACAGAGTGCTTTGCAAACAATTCATTACTGCTCATTATTTTCTTGCAAATGGATTTCAATTCCTTCTTCTAACCCATCTAAGCTAAAATAGAGGTTAGAAAGTAGTCTGCCTGGCTACTATGTTCTGACAGCCCTGGGGCCTCCCTGCTGCTGGGCCACCCACCACCTGGTGGTACCAGACCCTCCCAGGGACAGGAGTAGAAGTCCGGGCACTGGGGTCTTCCCTTCTCATCACTAGACCTACCTTGGCTCCACAAACTGGAGGCTTCATAGCAGTGTGAGTACCCTTCTTTGCCCTGAGTCTTCTGGGCCAGAAGTGGGTGCTTGAAAGCTCTATGAATGAGAACCACAAGTAACAAGCCTGGGGCATAAGACAGCTTTTCCCTCAGTTCTCTGTGAGGACAATCGTTCACACAGCACGGACCCTCATTCCAGAGCAATTCCTAAAATTCAAATCCGGAACAGGAAATGCTCCTGCACCAGGGTGCAGACAACAGCTGCACCAAACAACACATTTCAAGTAGAATGTGCACAAATTTTCTCACTCCCTCCATCTGTTTGTAAATAAACATCATGGCTATGGCCCACTAGATTTCATAACCCATTATTAACAGTGACAACAAGCAGGCAAAGATGACGATTATAAATTCCTTATGGCATCTCTTCAAAGTATGACTTTTTGGTTGTTAAAATGGGTGAGCTGCATTCGTCATTTGTGTGATTTGTCTTCCTGCTCTTGGCCAACATGTGCTGAGAGACCATCCAGATAACTGAGAGTTACTGCCCAGGAAAGTGACTCCAGGATCAGCATGGGCTGAGCCTGCTGGGAGTCTGCAGGGAGTGGTGATGAGAGATAGCATGTATTATGGAGACAATGATCTCTGGTGCTCATAGCTGGAACTCAGTGTTTAAACAGTTGGCTCCATCTTAACACTACAGCATGTGCTTACCTAAGGAGTGCCATCCAATAGTACAGTTGTCTGAGTGTTCCCGTACCCAATGCTGCAGGGTCCCACCAAAGTCTACAAAGTTCAAATACTTTTCTTATTATAACTGGCATGTCTGGGAACGTAAGAAACGATACAACTGGACTGCAGATATTTTATTTTATTTTATTTTATTTTATTTTATTTTTGGTTTTTCGAGACAGGGTTTCTCTGTATAGCCCCGGCTGTCCTGGAACTCACTCTGTAGACCAGGCTGGCCTCGAACTCAGAAATCCACCTGCCACTGCCTCCCGAGTGCTGGGATTAAAGGTGTGCGCCACCACGCCCGGCCCTGATATTTTATTTTTTATTTTATTTTTTAAGATTTATTTTATTTATTATATGTAAGTACACTGTAGCTGTCTTCAGACACTCCAGAAGAGGGCGCCAGATGTCGTTACGGATGGTTGTGAGCCACCATGTGGATGCTGGGATTTGAACTTATCACCTTCGGAAGAGCAGTCGGGTGCTCTTACCCGCTGAGCCATCTCACCAGCCCCGATATTTCATTTTTTAAAAATATTACTTGTTCACTTAGTTGAATCCTATTTTTTTCTCTTAACACTCTAAGGTATAAATTAAAGACAAGACATGGCTAAAAAGAGAAGGCTTACACAACTGTCTTCCTCAAGGACAGGAGGAAGAACTCCAGCGGAATTCCTTGTATCAGACACTGACGGGCACGGAACATTTATCCCATTTTCTAATGAAGCAACTTCATAATCAGATACCGTAGCTACAGTAACCTCACTTTACAGGGGATGAAGCTGAGGCTCAGGACAGTTATGAAATGTGTTCAATGCTGTTCGAGCTTCCTGTCTGCTGCCTATAAGCTACAGTGCACACGGAGAGAAGTCAGGACAGGAGCTCACGCAGAAACTATGGAGGAATGCTTACTGCTCACTCTTAGGCTTGGGCTTAGGGGGTTCCTGATACAGCCCAGGGCCACCTGCCCAGAGAAAGGTGGCCCTGCCCCAAACCTGGACAAAGCACTGGATCCTTCTACATCTGTTAACAGTCAAGACAGTCACCAAGACCAACCAGATAAAGAGCTGTTTCTCGGTTGTGACACAGACAGCTAAAGCTCCCAGGGCTGGGAAGCAGAGGGGCTGACATATAAATATATCCAGGTCCGCTACAAAGACAGTGTGGTCACCAGTGGCAAACATTTCATCAGAAGGCGTGTTGTGTGTGCCAGCTCAACACACAGGCATACCCGAGCCAGATTCTTTTTAAGCACCCCACATTCTATCTCTCACAGACAGCAACCACCAGAGAACTGCATCATGGTAACTTGCCTTGTTTTAATCTTCTGGGCACTGGATTTAACTAGATCATTTCTGGCAAAGAACAGCCAGCTACTGAGGGACTGCTTTGCTGCACACATTCATCAGCATGCACTCTGCTCAAATGTATGGAAGGAGAGTGGGGATGCCCTGACGTGTACAGGAGTGAGGGTCAGGAAAGGCATGCCAGCTGCTCAAAGTCTCATGAAAAGGCCCAACACTGCTGTGTGCTGTTTGCAGAGACAGTACCATCAATTGGCAGCACACAGCTCATGCACAGAAAAGCTCAGAGAGGGTGAATAAAAGCTCAAGGCGACAGTGGCAGGCTCATGGTTTGCCCTATCCCACATTCTCAGGAACCTCTGCAGCCAGGCAAACAAGACCAAGCCCTCAGTGGGCCTGGCCTAAGCTCTGCTGGCATTCCTTTACCTTAAACATCCGGGTGTTACCTAATCAAACAAGCCCTATATTCTCGACAACACACAATTGTGTAAGCGTCCAATTTCAATAGCACTCACAATTTCCTTCTTTAAAATGTATGTTAGACAAAGATTTTTATCCCCCTAATGTGGGTTAGGCAGAGAAACATCTTAATAGATCCAAGTTTACTAAATGGAAAATGTGTTATACACAAAGTTATAGGACGAACTCTCTCCACAATGAAGCCATACAAAACCACTCCACATGTTTGGAGGCATCTCACTGGGAGAAAGAAAGGTCCGATTGCTGAGAGGACTGTTCCCAGCTAGGCCACTGCATGATCTCAGAACCAAGTCTTTCAGTTCTCTATTTCCGTTATGCCAACTTCCAAAGAATCAAAGCACAAAGCATCACACACACACACAAAAAAAAAAAAAAAAAAGCAAGAGCTTCATCCCCACCTTAGCGGGGGAATCGTGCTGCATACAGGATGAGCGTACTGCGCTGAGAGATGCGAGATGGGCTGCTGGGACTCCGAGCTGTGCCCCTGTCCCTATCTATTACAGCAGGACTCACTGTCTTGGAACAGCTGCTTATCTGCCCCAGGAACAGACTGTGAGCCAGTCAAGGACAGCTATGCCTATCTAGTTGATAGTCATGTTTCCAGCAGCTAACAGAGCCTGCCCAGCAAGGCAGCGGTTCACATACAGCAGCAGGGAGACGTCTCTACACCCTCTACTCATGTCCCACAGGTCAGCAGAAAGACTGCATGCACACGGACTAGTTCTGCAGCACAACGGGCAACCCTGCACGCTGAAGAAGAGGAAATGAACGGTGTGACTAAGGCTGGTCAGTGACTATTCAGCACTTGCTGGAGCACTCCAGTTCAAATACAAAAGCTTTTGTGTTCACCGAGTAAGCCCTGTGTAAACAGGCTACTCAAGCAATTCCTCATAACTCTTCCACCTCCAACAAACAGTTCACTGGCTCTCAGTATCTTCTTTTCCCTCTTTGTGAATCAATATAGGGCCAGGGAAAAGCCAGGTGCTAGGTAACGGGGCTAATTCAAACAGTACTTCAAGGNCTCAATGAGAGCACCTGCCTACCTAACACTGTAAGGCCTGCCTTCAAACCCCTGCACCACAACAGCCAACCCCTTTACTCCTGCTGCCTGGGTTTCCTTACCTTCCACAGCTGATTTCTCTGCCCCTCCTCCATCTTACTAGATGGCCTGTCTCAGAAGACTGTGGGCATGAATAAAATGCATTGAATTTAGAACAGCATCTGGCACAGACCACAGAGAATCCAGACCAGGTGTGACCAACCCACACATAACCCAAGAGAGGCACAATGCAACGCCATGCATAAAGGTTCTTAACTCATTCAGATTTTCTTCAATGTCTTTGTAACTTGACTGCGCTGTTCTCTCCTGTGAATTTTGGAGATGACAGTGTAGCCCAGGGAAACTGAAAGGTTAGACAATCCTGAATTCTTGGCCTTTGCTTCTGTGTTTAATTCTTTTACATAAAATACTAGAAATGGTTTCCACTCCATCCAGTTCTACGCCTCTGGACCTCCAGGGAGTAAAGCTGCAGCCCAGCGCAGGCTGTGTAAAGACCAGTGTCAGCCATGCTGTGCGGGCTCTATCTTCTATCCCCCCCAAAGCAGTCACACTGATGGGAGAGAATTCGTCTCAACAGCAAGGACAAATTTCCTACAAGTAGCTCTGTGGGTAAAGGCACTTGTCACCAGGTCTGAGGACCTGAAATCAATCCTTGGAACCTGCACGGTGTAATTAAGAGAATTGACTTCTACAAACTGTCCTCTGACCTCCACATCCGCACACCCACATCTGCACACATCTGTATCAGGGTCAGGAAATGTCACAGAAGAGGAGATGAGAGAATGAGGCAGAGTATTGTGAAATACTGTTACTGGACCAGTGACTTCCACTCATGGACTCACAGCAATGCGGTCACGTAAATGAGGTAATGCTAGTCAGCATTGCAGCCTGGGATGGAGGCCCCAGAGGCCTACCCTTAGTGAGAAGCTACAGGCTGTTGGTGGCTTCTGGGAAGGGACGGCCAGTTTGCTTTGGGGGCGTGGCTGTTGGGAGGTTGCCCTGGCTCCACTGGACAGCCCCACACCTATGCATAGGAAGAGAGCACTAATTAGATTGTGTGTTATTGAGAGGGGAAGAGGACAGGAAAATGGGTGGGGGAACATGATTTGAGGTGTCTGGAGAGAGAAGATGGGGAGGTGATCCAATATAAATTCACTGTGTAAGTATAGGAAATTATTGAAGAATAAAAAGTATTTAAAAATATTCCTTACAAGAACGGCAACAAAACAACTGTCTGAATTAAGTAAGGGCTTTACCACTCTGCAGGGAAGCCCACTGTCTAAGAATAAATCTTTACTATGGACAAAAATATTTTTAAAAATTAAAAAGGATATCAGATAAGAGTAACAATGCCTCTAAACATCTCCCCCCCCACACACACACACACAAGCTCAAAGTTGTAAACCATACAGACAGGATATAATTTTAGACTATTCCGCCACTTTCAAGACCATCTGCCTCATGTTCCTTATTTTCTGTGGAGTTTCTGCAGATGAGAACACTGGACGATTAGAAGAAGAACCACAGCCCAGGTCTCATTTATGCCATTCAGAAACGGTGCGCACCCATTAGAGACCTTAAAACTCCAGACTGTGGGATGACTGTGTGCCTGGCTCTGCCACCATCATGACTGGTTAGGGAAATGGTCTGTCTCTGACCTTCCCTGACACCAAGTACAAAGCAAATGGAAATCCCTATTCACAACTATGGTGGTTATGATTTCCATACGCTTATGTTCAGATCCCAATGACAGGGGAGGATGGTTGAAATGCTTTTCAACAAAGGCTGTGGTCCAAAGCAAACACCTGACATCCAGAGCTGTATAAGGAAGCCTGCAAAAAATTAGCACAATACATGCCAGGGTATTTAAAAAGTTGAATCAGTTAAAAAAAAAAAAAAAAAAAAAAAAAAAAAAAAAAAAAAAAAAAAAAAAAAAAAAAAAAAAAAAAAAAAAAAAAAAAAAAAAAAAAAAAAAAAAAAAAAAAAAAAAAAAAAAAAAAAAAAAAAAAAAAAAAAAAAAAAAAAAAAAAAAAAAAAAAAAAAAAAAAAAAAAAACAGGGTGAGCATGACAATACATCTGTAATTCCAGCACTCAAGATGGAAGTTCAAGGCTAGCCTGGTCTACAGGGCAAGTTTTCAGTCCAGTTATGGCTACATAGTAAGACCTTATATCAAAACAAAACACAACAAAAAAAAAAAAAAAACAAAATCCCGAGTAAAGGGAATACTAACTATCACAGCTTGCTTACATATCCTTGCTCGGCTAAATGAGGACAATCACTCAGAACGGAGCCTAAGACAGGTACACACAGATAGCCCTTTTGATTTATTGTGCAAGGGAGAGATGGGGGAAATGTAGGTAAACTCATCAAACTTCCATCTGGGAGGTACAAGTTACTTTGGGAGCCAAGGAAGGAACCCAAAAAGAAGAGGAGAGAAACTGTGAAGAACAGCTTGAGGCTTTCTAACTTTTCCAGGAATGGAGTTACTAGAGGATGAAGGTATTTATTTAAATAAGCTAGGGATGCTATACCAGAAAAGGGAATAGAAGATGCCTGGGGAAAGCCCTGTGAATTCTGAACCACTGTCACTATGCACTATCTCAAGCTCAACCGACTTGATTCACATCTCCACTATGTTAATGAAGCCCCACCACCACCATCCTGTGGCACAAATGGGACAAATGTTGGAATTTTCCCTGGGTCGACCTGGCGATGGATCCAGGTTTTCTAAAGTGCTTCCTATTCCGGCCCCTGCACTCATTAGGTCTCGTGGACTCCTTAGTACCAGCAGCGTCTGTGTGGATAGTGCTGTCGTCTTCTGCAGGAGACACTGCTTGAAAACCTCGTTACCCTGCGAGGGAGCTACTACTGTGGGACAGACTGCCGGACCTCCCCGAGCGCCGGCGGGGTACCGCGGCTCCCTCCCAGCCTTCTCGGCGGTACCTGGGGGTTATCCTGCAGCGCCTCCTCCAGCAGGAGCTTGTCCACGGCGGGCATGGCGTGGCGGCGAGGGAGCGAGGAACGCGAGGAGGGGACACTCGGCGCTCCCGGACTTGACACTTAGCTCCAAGCCCGCGCGCCTGCCCACTGACCACGGCCCGCCCCTCAGCCCGGCCCCCGGCTGCCGGGATCAACAGCAAGTGTGGCAGGATGCGCTGGACATCCGGGACAGGACACCGGAAGTGTGGTGACCACGCTTCCGCCCGACCCTGGGGCTTCGGGCACCTCCGGCCAGCGCAGCGGCGCCGGGAGGTTCCTGCTGGAGGCTGCTACCCTCCCCGTGCTCAAGGCTGCCCTCCCCGTGCTCGTGGCGCATCTCGGGGTGGGGCAATAGGCTTTTAGCTTCTTCCCGTTCCGCTGATTGCTCTGTGTGGGAGGAGATAAGAGTGAACAGATTTTGCAGTTTTTCTGTGGCCTTTTTTTTTGGGGGGGGGGGTGTCGGGGAGGGGTGGGGAATCAGGCTGTACTCTAACTCACTGTGTAACTGAGGATAATTCTAAATTTCTGATCTTCTTGCCTCCACTTACCGAGCGTGATGGGATAACAGACATGGACCACCAACCACCAAACCTGAGTTTTGTGCAGTGCTGGGGATCAAACTCAGGGCTTCTTTCCTGCTAGGCAAACGCTCTACCAAAGTAGCCACACCCCCAGCCTTGGAGTCTTCTTGTTTTACTTTTTAATTTGGGTTAGGAGATGGGATTGGGTAGAGCAGGAGAGATGGCATAAAGGACACTGCAGAAGATGTGGGTTGGCTTCTCAGCACCTGGCAGGAGGCTATGGCATGCACATTATTTCCCATAGGGACATGCATGGGCACACTCACGTGCACGTATTTCCCGTAGGAAATGCACACACAATTTAAAATACAACAAAACAAATTATATTTAGTGTGTGAAGTTCAGAAGACAAACTGTGAGAGACTTTTCTCCTTCCAACCATGGGGATTCTGGATATTAAACTCAGGTCTCAGGCTTAGTGATAAGTGCCCTTAACCACTGAACATCTTACCAGACTCTGGCCTCTTTTTTTTTTTTTTTTTTTTAAATACCAGGACAGCCCCACACTCAAACAGCTCAGAGCACAGACATTACGTGTGTATGTGTGTATCGTCTGTGATATTCAGATCACTGCTTAGGGCCATATAATTAAGTCTCATCTTCCTTTTTTTTTTTTTAAGGTTTTTCGTTTTGGAAAATTTCATAATGAAAATTTCAGGGTTAGAAAGGATAGATTATATAGTTCTGTGATGTCATTTAAAAGTGAGAAAAAGGGACAGTGGAGAATGAAATACTTTACTTAGGACTAGGGTGTAGGCTGAAGAAAGAAGAAAAAGTTGTGTAGAAGATCAAAAGTGGAATCTGACGTATATTCAAGGCAAGAGTTTCAATGGATTAACACATAAAACCAATACTATTTGTCCAATGAGATGCCACCAAAATTACCAGAAGTGTATGATACTGCACAAATTCTGTCTTATGGGAACTACCTGAACAGTTAGTGTTGGTTGTGAAATCTGTAGGATCGGGGTCACCAGTGAAGAATTATTCAGATTAAGTTAGGCCCTGACATACATACCTGTGAGGAATTAAGTTACTAGAGGTGAGAAGATGTACCTCAAACGTGGATGGCACAATTCCCTGGGCTTGAGTCCTGGACTAGAGAAGAGATGAGAGTGAACACCAGCCTTCCTGCTTCCTGCCTGTCGATGCAGTACAACCAGCCCCTTCAAGTCCCTGCCATGATGGACCATACCCTAAAACTGCAAACCAAAAGAAACCTGTTCTCCCTTGAATAGCTTTGTCGGGCATTTTATCACCACAGTAGTAAAGGTAACTAAGACACCACCCGGTTCAGTAACAAAAATCTGTGCTCCAAATGTTGGTATTCTGTCTAAGCTCCATGCCACAGTTCCTGGCAGCAGCCAGGTATGCTCCTCCCCACAGTTGCCTGGCAACAGCCAGGTAGGCTTGGCCCTTGATAAAAGGGGCTGCTTGGCCCCTCCTCTCTCTCTTATTCTCTTGTCTCTCCTACTTCTTACCCCTTGTGCCCCCTCTCTCCCCTTCCTTTCTCTTCCCTCCTCTTTCCACGTGGTCACGGCCAGCCTCCACTTCTCTATTCTCTCCTTCTCTCTGCCTTTCTCCCCCTCTACTACTCTCTTTAACTCCCCTCCCCATTCCCTAAATAAACTCCATTCTATACTATACCATTGTGTGTCTGGCCTCTCAGGGGACGGAAATGCCACTGCATGGGCCCGCTGAGGCACCCCCTTCCCCTACACCCTGCCAGAACATATTCTTACAGCTCTTTCTCTTCTTATGATCACAACACCAAACACTGCTGAAAGCAAACTCCAATGGCATGATTCCCTTCGTTCTGGTCTGAGCTATTTATGCCTTCCACCTAGTATCTCCCACCCCCTCCTCACTTGATCTTCTCAGGTGAAATTGCGCCCATATCAGGATTTTTTTTTCCTTCCAAGTACTGTTCAACTAAAATCTCCTTATACAATCTTCTAAACGCTCTGCTGCCCAAAATCAACTCTTCAAGGCCAGACTCAAACCCCCCTTTCCCTGATTGTAAAACAAACAAACAAACAAACAAACAAACAAAAAAACAGTTCAGGATATACACCAAGGGAAAGAGGTGTATATTCTTTCATTAGAAAATAGACATTAAAGGAGACAGAGCCCCTCAAAACCCTTTAAGGGGAAGGGGCAACCATATTTCTCATGTATCATCTTCTAATTAAATTGTCTTCTTTCTTCTTTGAATACCAATGTTCAGAATTGTTTAAACCACATTCTTACACAATCATATTACTCTCTGGTGTGCCTTTGTTACACTACCGCCTAAATGGCCTTCATGGGATTTCTTAGTACCAAAGTACCAGACAGACACTTTGTCATAAATGATATGTCTTGGATTCAAAACAACTAGTTACAAAACAGATTCCAGGAATGTGTTTGTAAATTGCATAAATTCACTTTATTAATTATGACTTGTAATCTGCCTTTTACATAGCACTCACCACTGAGCATTAGATAATCTACCTTGCTTTGCTGTATGGTTTACATAAGGGGAATTATATGTGAAGATAAAAAAAAATGTCAAGTGTATGTGTCCATGTGAAACTGTGGCGAGGTAGATTTCGGTCATCTTCCAGCTGTATCTGGTCAGGTGCGAGGTCAGTGACAGCGACTACAGAGATCTAGAGTTAGCATGGCCCTGTGCAGAAGGGACACTGTCTGGAACTGCCACCTTTCCTTTGATGAAGGTCAGAAAGGAATGGAGGACAGGGGGACACAAAATGGTTCTAAGGGCAGCAGGGTCAGAGAACCACTGGACCTTTGAGGGTCTGAGAGAAAATTTGAAACTACAAAGGCACCTGTTAAAAAGATGTCAACCGGGGCTAGAGAGATGGCTCAGCGGTGAGGAACACAAAGGTGATAATCTTGTGCACAAAGGTGATAATCTTGTCTGATCTAGATGGACAGAAGGAAGATTTATTAACATGCGTAAACAAACTAGTATAATTTGTGATGTTAGAAAAAAATGCTTCACGTGGGGTTGGAGAGATGGCTCAGCAGTTAAGAGCACTGGCTGCTCTTCCAGAGGTCCTGAGTTCAATACCCAGCAACCACACAGTGGCTCACAGCCATCTGTAATGGGGTCAGGGCCTCTCTGATACTGAGATTCTTTCTGCTGCTTGCAGTGTGCTTCTCAGACGTCTCTTCCAGCAAGCTCAAGGCTGAACTGCAAATCCAATCCCCTCCCACACCTCCATGTGAAGAGCACCCCTTCAAGTGAAAATCAACCTTCCAGTCCTCAGTATACTCCAGCTACACTTGGCTAGATAATTCTAGAACTTCATTTCTGTTCCGTTCCCCACTTTATAGGTGGAGTGAGCAGAACTTCACCTTAGGTATTTCTAGAATTTTAGTGCTTCACATATTACCTAACACCTGGGTGGTTGCTTGATAAATGCTTATAGAACATTCATTGTATGACAGCCAGGCATGGTGGCTCTTGCCTTTAATCCCAGCATTTGGGATGCAGAGGCAGGTGGATCTTTGCGAGTTTGAGGCCAGCCTAGTCTATGGAGTGACTTCCAGGACAGCCAGGGCTGTTATACGAAGAAACACTGGAGAGGGAGAGAGAGAGAGAGAGAGAGAGAGAGAGAGAGAGAGAGAGAGAGAGAGAGGAAGCACACTGGAGTCCTCTACCCAATAAAGCTTACATTTGAAAAGGGAAATGACAATAAATGTAAGCTGATAAGCCTGTGGTGACACTCAGTGGAAGACCAGGGAACATGGGAAGCGGAGTGAACAGTAAGGATTTATTGAGGTGGTCAGCACTGGGCTTGAGAATTGAATGAAGAAAGAAATCCAGCTTGATGGGAAGAGCTTGTACAAAGGCCCTGGGGCATGCTCAGCATCCTGAGGAGAAGGCCAGTGTGGCTAGAGTAGGGTTGGAGAGGGGCATGGGAGGAGACGAGGTATAAGAGATGCCAAGCACTTGGTTACAGAGGACCTGAGTCCAGGCGGGGAGGACTTTGAATATTGTCCTTATATGTGATAGAAAAAGTATGAATGGCTTAGTGGCAACGTCCGATTTACATTATTTTTAAAAAACTATTAGTGTGTGTGTGTGTGTGTGTGTGTGTGTGTATACACATATGATTTATATTTTAAGGTTTCTAAAAAAAACTATGGAAATTATCCAAGTAAGAAGTGGGGTACGAGGAGGAGTCACTGAAGTCTGCTGGTAATACAGTGTGAGAAACAGAAACTAGGCAGAGGAGAGCTGTGGGCGCACTGAGAGCGGAGTGTTGGTGACATTTCCAGTGAAACTGAGGTGCCTTTTAGATGAGCAATGTTGGGGGTGTTGTCTGAGTGCTTCAATAGACTCCTCAGCAGTCTGGCAGAGAAACAGGAAGCTTATCAACAGGTGATGGTGTTTGAAACGTGAGAGAGGGTGACATTTCTTAGGGGTTGAAGATAGACAAGACAAGGGAGAGGTTGGAGGATAGAACTCCAAGTAAAGTCCAGACCTCCTGAGGGAGGAGGAACATCGAGAAGTGAATATGCCCTTCTACAGCCTTAGAGTTGGGAAACATCAAGCCAACCCCCTCCTAAAGAGCACCCTGTCAGGAGCAGCCAGACCGTCATCCAGAAATGGCTGGAGAGCGGCCTGCAGACTTGTCAATAATCAGCAGAAAATCTGGGGAGACCAGGTCTATTCAGAAGCAGAATGGTTGCAGTTAAAAACAAGGGAGGGAGGCCAGATGATTCCAGAGATGTTCCAGCAAGAAGAATGGCTGAAGAGGTTGTGACTGCTCACATAAATAGCAAAGAGGAAGGTGGGATTGTGGCATTAAGCCAAGAGATGTTGCAGACTCTGAGAAGGTTGTCTAGCCTTCGTGAATGTCACTTTACTGCTCTGTGTGACAGAAGAGTGATATTACCAATCACAGGCTGCTTCCATGGGACCCTGTCTAGGGGTCCTGTGGCTTCAAAGGATGGAAACCTAACTCCAATTAGCTCACAGTTGAAAGGCTGGGAGAGGGAGGCTGCATTTCTCAGGCTGATGGCATCCTGACAGAATGAGCTGCAGTGTTGGGGGAGCTGGAGACACTGGATGAAGAAGCAGAAATGAGAAGGCCAAAGCTGGTGAATAGACAAAAGGGACTGAGACCCAGTCACAACAGAGGGATGGCCTTGGGCAGAGCCAGGAGCAGTGTGTGCCAAGGGAGACATGTGACAGTCATTTGGTAGATTAAATGAGAGTGAGATTCTTCACTGGTGCCTTTTGTTTTCCCAGTAAGATAGAATCAAGGCCATGAGCTCCAAGCTAGGGTAGTGAGGCATACGGGAGGTGTTCAGGGGTGGAGAAGGTGAGAAATAGCCATCTTGGGACACAGGCAGGGGAGGTAGGAGAATTAGTGTCCCAGGGCTGGAAGTTGGCTCAGTGGTTAAGAAATAGAAATTTTAAGCGTGATTGTCTATAGCAGCACTATTCATGACAGCCAGTAGATACACATGAGGTGACATCAGGGCATGCCTAGACAAAGGAACACCATCTGACAGTAACAACACAAAGTATCCACATCCCAGTGTGTGCACATGCCTAGACAACATGCTAAATGAGAGAAGCGAGACACAAAAGTCCATATATTAGATGAAACCACTATAGGAAATGCCCAGCATAGGCTGACATTCAGGAATAGAAAGCAGAAGCTGCTCAGGTGGTCAGGGCAGGAGGATGGCAAGTTCAAGGCCTGGCTGAGCTACAGTGAGTTCAAGACCAACCTAGCCATCTGGGATCTCGTCACAAAAGCTAAAAGAGGCTGGGAATTGAGTTCAATTGTAGAAGGTTTGCCAACACATGTGAAATTCTAGAGAGGAGAGAGAGAGAGAGAGAAAGGGAGACAGAGACAGACAGAGACAGACAAAGAGAGACAAAGAGTGCAATAGATGAAGGACTGCTTGATGCCAGCAGCTAAGGGAAGAGGAAGAACAGAGTGATGGCTAACAGGCATGGAGATGCTTTTGAGGAGAGTAGTGAAATTGTCTGGAATTAAACATGGGTGGTGATTATATAACTCTGTGAAGTCAATAAAACTCCTTGGGGTGTATGCTTTAAAATGGTGGATTTTCATTATTTTATGTCAAATTATACTACATATCTACAGCGACAGCATAGCACCATCAGAATACACTCATATGGACCAATGGAATAGCATGGAGGAGCCGTAAGTGAACTTAGACACCAAGTCTTTTAACAATACATAAGCTGGAAAAGAGCAGCTCTTCCAATAGTTGGTGTTGTGCAAATGAGATACACAAATGCAAAAAAAAAAAAAAAAGGACCTAGGTATATATCCCTCATCCTGCATGTAAAACCTAATTCAAGACCTTAATGTTAGACCAGAGTTTTTTCATAATATTTTTATCGATTATTTGGGATTTTTACATTATGTACCACATCACACATACTTTCCAGTCTTCTCAGGTCCTTTCCCCACAGTTGTGAAAAAAAAGAAGAGGAAGAAGAAAGAGGAGGAGGAAGAAGAAGAGGAGGAGGAGAAGGAGGGGAAGGGGAGGGGAAAGGAAAAGGGGAATGGGGAAGGGGAAAGGGGGAGGGGAAAGGGAAGGAGAAGGAGAAGGAGGAGAAGGAGAAGGAGAAGAAGGAGAAGGAGAAGGAGACGGAGACGGAGACGGAGGAGGAGACGGAGACAGAGGAGGAGACGGAGACGGAGGAGGAGGAGGAGGAGGAGGAGGAGGAGACGGAGAAGGAGAAGGAGAAGGAGAAGGAGAAGGAGGAGGAGGAGGAGGAGGAGGAGGAGAAGGAGAAGGAGAAGGAGAAGGAGAAGGAGAAGGAGAAGGAGAAGGAGAAGGAGAAGGAGAAGGAGAAGGAGAAGGAGAAGGAGAAGGAGAAGGAGAAGGAGAAGGAGAAAAATGGTCCAGTTCATGTTGCCTGTAGATTCCCTGGAGCATGGTCAAACTACCAGTGGCCATCCCCTTAAAGAAAACTGAGTCTTTTCCCACCCGCACACCCGCCAGATGCCCTCAGGTGTGGAGAGCTACACTTGAGTGTCTTTATCACAATTTTAAGAGTTCTCTTCAGTGACTTCCCATCTAGGTTGCTACATTTTGGGGGAATGGGGGGAGTAGAGCTTGTCACCAAAGTCTTTCGTATCCCTCCTTCTCTCTTTCTCAACCGTGACTCTGCAGTCATCTATAGCACTGCCAAGGTAGCTTCCTTGTCTTTTAGAGTCAGTGGAAGCATGGGTCACAAATTTCTACATGATCACTGTTGTCAGCATAGACCTCAGCATAGTCTCCCATGGCAGTACAGGGCGGCAACACCGCCTTTTGTCTGAGCACAGGCCAGGGACACCATCACAGCAGCAGCAGCAGCACAGCCAAGGGCATCACCATGGCCTCAGACGGCAGCTCGGGCCACCCACATCAAAACAGCCTCTGGCAACCCCATGACCCATGAACACTGATAAGGCTTCGGGCTGCAGCATGCACCATGGATATAAGCATGACCTCAGACGACTGCATAGACCCCTCACATTAACATGGCCCTTGGTGGCCACAAGGCCCACAGGCAGCAATGTGGCCTTAGGCTGCAACACAGAACCAGAGACTTTGAGGAAAATACTCTATAATATAGGCAGAGGTGTGAGCCTCCTTGAAAGGGCTCTCATAGTTCAGGAAATAATCTCAGGAATTGACAAATGGAATACATTATTAAAGTTCTGAATGGCAGGCAATGGAAATTATCACAAGGGTGAAGAAAGGGGCACAGAATAAGAACAAATCCTTGCCAACTACATATCAAACAGAAGGTTAATATCTGGAATATGTAAAAAACTTCAAAAGTAAAACACCAAAATGCCCAAATTAACCCAATCACAAATGGCAAATAGGTATTTGGAAAAGGGTGTGTTATAGTCAGAGTTCTGTTGCTGTGAACAGACACCATGACCAAGGCAACTCTTTTTGTTTTGTTTTGTTTTGTTTTGTTTTGTTTTGTTTTGTTTTGTTTTTTGAGACAGGGTTTCTCTGTATAGCCCTGGCTGTCCTGGAACTCACTTTGTAGACCAGGCTGGTCTTGAACTCAGAAATCTGCCTGCCTCTGCCTCTCGAGTGCTGGGATTAAAGGCGTGCGCCACCATTGGGGCTGGCTTACAGGTTCAGAAGTTTAGTCCATTATCATCAAGGAAAGAACATGACAGCATCCAGGCAGGCATGGTGCAAGAGATGTTGAGAGTTCTACATCTTCATCTGAAGGCTGCTATGAGAATACTGACTTCCAGGCAGCATGGATGAGGGTCTTAAGACCATACCCACAGTGACACACCTACTCCAACAGGGCACACCTTCTAATAGTGCCACTCCCTGGGCCACACATATACAAACAATCAGAGCTGGCTTACAGCTTCAGAGGTTTAGTCCATTATCATCAAGGCAGGCAGGCAGACATGGTGATGCAGAGAATTCTCTATCCGCATCTACAGGCAGCAGGAAGAGACAAACTCTAAACTTGGCTTGGGCTTTTTAATATCTCAATGCCACCCTCAGTGACACACTTCCTCCAGCAAGGGCACACCTCCTAATCCTTTCTAGTAGTACCAGACTCTGGTGACCAAACATTCAAATCTATAAGCCTGAGGGGGGCCATTCTTGTTCAAACCACCGCTTTATTCAACATCTTTAGTCATCAATGAAATTCAGATTCAAAGTCTCTCTCACCCTAATCAGAATGGCTGCAAGCAAGGAAAAGACAACCTCGGTAAGCACAGGGCAAAGGAGGAACTGTTACTCACTGCTGGGGGTACTATAGACCTGTGTAGCCATTGTGGAAATCAACATTCATTAAGTTCCTTAAAGCATAGGCAACATGCTAGTATCTGACACAGCTACACCACTCCCAAGGATACATCCACTAGCTGTAAGTCAGAATTACCATAGAGACACAACCGTGTTTATTGCTATGCTCTTCACAGTAAGCATGATGAATGGATAAAGAAAATATGGTGTGTACGCACAATGGAATTTTGCTCGGCCATAGGGAAAAAAAATTAAAGCATGATGCTTATAGGAAAATGGACGGAGAAAGGTTAGCACTGGGCTAAGCAAAATAAGCTGGGCACAGAAAGAGAAATGCTATGTTGTGTTTTCTCTCGTATGATGAGTCTAGATTTACATTTATAGCTCTGTGAGTATGTGTGTGTGTGTGTGTGTGTGTGTGTGTGTGTGTGTGTGTGTGTGTGTGTGAGAGAGAGAGAGAGAGAGAGAGAGAGAGAGAGAGAGAGAGAGAGAGAACTAGAAAGAGGGCTATGGCAGAGGAGGAACAGATCTTAATGGTAGGGAGGAGACAGGGTAATGGAATACCTGTAAAATGAAAGCTGAAGGTCTTTGTGGGGAGGCAGGAGACCAGCAAGGAGTGGGGTGGTCTGGAAGGATGGGGGAGGGGCATCGAGGGAGATGTGGGTGAGTCAGAACAAAGTTTAATGACACATGTATGACAATGCCATAAGGAGGTCTGTCACTTCATACGCTAACTTAAAATATTAAACAAACAGCAAATTATAACTTGATAATGTCATGATAAGTTCATGTAAGAGAGTCAGGTGTTCTAATATCAGGAAGAAAAACAGGGAATCACGTTGTGGGGACAGCAGTCCCTACTGCAGTCAGAACAGTCTCTCTGTACCTGGGTTAGGTCAACACCTCTGTCCTGTCTGCTGTACCTGTGTTGACATCTTAGCCTGCATTGCCCCTGTTCCTGCTCTAGAGATTTGCATGTTCATTTAGTTTCAGAAAATGGAAACTAGCAGCCAGAAGCAACATTCCCCAGTGTGGAAAGCAACGCCCCACAGAAGATAAAGAAGAGGGAGAAGCCTTTATGAGAACCAGAACCAGATGGATGGGGTAGCTCGTGCAGTGACAAAGGAAGCGGGGAGTTAAGGCTCTCCTTACAGACCAAGGCAGATCATCAGTAGGTCAGCCATAACCTGCCCCGTGGAATGCTTAGGTTGCTAAGGTCACTAAGGCAATGGCTTTGACTGTGGGCAGGGACTGTTGATTCATCAGTCTGACTGGAGAAATCACTGGCATTAAAAATAAAAATCAAAGGACTTTGAAAGGACACTCAGAGAAGCACCACTTAGGATTATCTCCATGCTAGGAGTCATGGCTCATACTTGGTGACCTTGGTGGACTTGCTATTAGGACACAGATAACTACTCCCAAATATTTGGCTGGATTTAAAATTGGCAAAGGGAGGTCAGCAGATGAAACAAATCCATTTTGAGTCAGGAGCTTCCATTGAAGTTGATGAAGCTGTAGAAGAATCCAAAGATTTGCTCATCACCATTACAGGAACACGGAACCAGACCTGTATTTGTTACAGAGCAATGTAAAACAGTATGTAAGAGTTGAAGATGCTGGAGAATTCTAGGGCAAGATATTTCCCCCATTTTTATAGTCTGAAGCAGCATTTTGCAAAGTTTTTGTGAGACCAATAAAGAACTGAAGGAATCTTGCAGCTCTTCTGTAGAAATCTACGGCTGTATAAAGCCCAGTTCTGCCGGGGTTGTGGCGCACGCCTTTAATCCCAGCACTTGGGAGGCAGAGGCAGGCGGATTCCTGGGTTCGAGGCCAGCCTGGCCTACAGAGTGAGTTCCAGGACAGCCAAGGCTATATAGAGAAACCCTGTCTCAAAAAACAAACAAACAAAAAAAACCCCCAAAGCCCAGTTTCTCTCCTCCACAGACCCTCTCCAGCCAAGATGGGCTGACATGTCTGCTGTCCACCAGAAGGGGCGCTCTAGCGCCTCACAAATAGAAAGGAAAGGGGGGGGGCAGCAAACATTGAAATTTTGAAAAAGGAGAAGAAGAAGAAGAAGAAGAAGAAGAAGAAGAAGAAGAAGAAGAAGAAGAAGAAGAAGAAGAAGAAGAAGAAGAAGAAGAAGAAGAAGAAGAAGAAGAAGAATCACAACCACAACCACAACCACAACAACCCTAAAAGACTACCCTTGGGCTAACGCAACAGAGACAAACTAAGGAAGTGTGCCAGAGAACAGGTCAGAGGGTGTCTGGGAGATCTGAGCCTCTGAACTCCATTTTTTAAAAATCACCTTCTTGGGACTCCTGCTGGGAGTTTAATCTTAGCGTTCTTTCTGAACTCCTAAAGCAAGGAAAAGTTTAGAAAAACAATGTTCTAGTCATAAGGTCACTGACTCTGAACTCCTGCAAAATTAGTAACCAGACCCTCTGCTTCCAGCGATTCTCAAAGTGCGACAGGCTGGAGCCTGGGAAATACTCCTGAGAAATCAGGCTGTGCCCTGATAATGTTTGGTCACCAAGCAAGAACCTCAGAGTCATAGCATGAAGATCTTTAGATGTGAGCTTGCTGATTACAGAAAACAGAGTTACTGCTCCTGAGTAGATTAGGAAGAAAGCCGCCTTTGGTGTTGGACCTGAATTTTTAGGCTACGGATGGCCAGTCCTGAGACTGTGGGCATGTCTGTACCTTTCTGAATCTCACTGCTATACTTCATGACGCAGTCGCAATGCCTGCATGTCCATAGGTGGTTGACCACAAGTCTGTGTTAATCAGGCCTTTTCCAGTTGCAAGTGACAGAATCCCAACTCCATCAAGAAAAGATCAGGGCACAGAATAAAACTAAGAATGAGAGACTCGGAGCCTTCCTCCTACCTCCCATTCGAACTCTCCCCTCAGTCCTCTCCCAGGGTGGGCTAGAATCATTTAGCAGGAAACCCCCCAGGGTGCATCTTAAGTCCCAACTACTCAAGACTCAGGAGGGACGAAAATGTTGTCTCCAGTATTCTCTCCAGTAGAAAAAGAAGGAAATGCCCAGGGAAAATCTCAGCCTGTCTCAGGACACAGCTGCCCTTCTAGTGGAGAACCAGCTGCGGCCATGAATGTGCGCATGTGCACATGACCAGGTACCACAGTGGGCCACCTAGGCCAGAGCCACACGCCTGAGTTCGGTGACGTGGAGTGGTCTGAGATGGAGAGAGGAACTGAGCAGCCCTATGTGGTGTGTCCAATGTCTGTCAGCCCAGCCCTCCTCCCACAGGTGGTATCCCCCCCCCATTCCAGCATCTCCTTGGAAACAGCTGCAGCTGCCTCTGTTCCCCTCTGGCTCATTTACCACAGGCTTTATAGTACCTTGCACAGGGATTCCTGCACTCAGTTCCTCTGTCCCTATGCTGTCCTGTGTCTGTTCTGTACACCAGGAAAGCCACCCACCCCCACCCTGTCTACTCACTTCTGCCTTTCACAGAGTTATCTAAAATGTTTGTCTTCTTTGCTCCAGAATTCATGCTCTCTCTTGAATTTTTATTCCATTTATTTATTAGTGGGGAGTGGTTAAACCTGAGAATCACGAAGAGAAAAGACCAAATCCACGAGTGTCCAATTAAGGCACCCGGGACTGGCCTGCCACTCGCCTTACCCTTAAGGAGGCATTTGAGAGCGCAAACCCTGCTGGCCTTTTGAAGACCCTCTTATAGGAGAGACAAGGTGTTCGCAGGGCTGTCACACATTGTTAGATGATACATTGTAAGGGAAGGAACAAAGGCAAAATGCATCGTGTGGACCGGTTGCAAGCAGTTTACATTGGATCTAAGAAACAGGAACTTCTTAGTTACAAACAGAAACTTTACCTTTGCAAGAACTCAACCCAGGACAAACAAGGACCTATTCTTAACTGACTTGACGGCAAACAGTACCTGTAACCTGCAAAGTCCATTTTGCCTGTTTGTATCTCCCACTAACTTGTAATATTGTTCTGTT
This sequence comes from Mus minutoides, assembly GCA_902729485.2. Taxonomy (NCBI): domain Eukaryota; kingdom Metazoa; phylum Chordata; class Mammalia; order Rodentia; family Muridae; genus Mus; species Mus minutoides. The sequence continues at coordinate 9,751 of LR756422.1, read as the reverse complement.
TTGGTCTCACAGGGTGTGCATGTATTAATGCATGCATGTGTGTGTGTGTGGGGGGGGTCAGAGGACAGCCTTAAGTGTCCTCTCTTCCCACCATGTGGTACCCGGGATCAAACTCAGGCCATCAGGTATAGTGGCAGATGCCTTTAACCTTCGGAAACATCTCACCAGCTCTTTCTCTCTCTGAATGCATAAATCCCACTGATATTTATTTTGTTGTAAATTGGCTTATTTAAAGTCTTTTTCTCGCGGGGCGTGGTGGTGCAAGCCTTTAATCTCAGCACTTGGGAGGTAGAGGCAGGAGGATTTCTGAGTTCAAAGCCAGAGCTATACAGAGAAACCCTATCTCAAAAAGACCAAACCAAACCAAAAAAAAAA